>ML839722.1:46509-60521 GCA_009831015.1 Picea engelmannii | reverse complement strand
TGTCTAATCTGTCACCTGGTCAGGGGGAGTACTTATTGAATATCTGGTGTATTTCCAAGATGCTCATAGTTGACAGGGGGAGTATGTTTTGCAACATCTCAGGGGGAGCATGTTTCTTCTTTGACATTGATGTCAAAGGGGGAGAAAATAGTCCGGGAGGAGAGTCTGAATGCATGTGGGTGCTTGTGGAGGAGAGTTTGAATGCATGTGGGTGCTTGTGTTTCCATCAATGCCAAAGGGGGATAATGTTGGCAATTATTTAACAGACAACGCATGCTTGTATACTTGTCATTGATGGCAAGTACAACAGTGAAGATGGCATGAGTACAAAAAGTATGAAATAGATGGGCATTATGAGAAGACGTTGCAGAGAAGATTTGAATAATCTCAAAAGAGATAGTGCAAAGGAATGTTGGCAGATCATGCAAGTACAACAGTGAAGATGGCATGAGTACAAAAAGTATGAAATAGATGGGCATTATGAGAAGACGTTGCAGAGAAGATTCAAATAAGCTCAGAAGAGATAGTGCAAAGGACTGTTGGAAGATCATCGATGGCAAGATCAGAGTAAGCGGAACAAAGTAAGGTAAGCTCGGGAGGAGAAGCATAATTTCTGATCGTTGGATCCCATTTAAAATTCCCGATGACCATCAGATCAATTGTTGATCTGGACTGTTGATCCCACGCCATTTCGGAGTTTCGCGACTCGCAACTTGGAGAGGCAAGAAACATAACCACTGAAATCGCGATATGCGAAATTGTGATTTAATCGCAGCCGTCAGATCAAGGTGTGATCTGGACCGTTGATCCATCTCCATCTCAGAGCTTCGCCTATCGTGACTTGGAGAGGTACGAAACATAACCGTCAAAATCACGATTTAATTCCAGCCGTTAGATCAAGGTGTGTTATGGATCGATGATCTGAGCTCCAACTCGGAGCTTCGCCTATCACAACTTGGAGAGGTAAGAAACAAAACCATCGAAATCGTGATATGAAAAATCGCGATTTAATCACAGTCGTCAAATCGAGGTTTGTTCTGGACCGTTGATCCAACTCCATCTCGGAGCTTCGCCTATCGTGACTTGGAGAGATAAGAAACATAATTGTCGAAATCGCGATATGAAAAATCATGATTTAATTCCAGCCATCAGATCAAGGTGTGTTCTGTACTGTTGATCTGATCTCCAACTCGGAGCTTCGCCTATCGCGAATTGGAGAGGTAAGAAACAAAACCATCGAAATCGCGATATGCGAAATCACGATTTAATCCTAGCGGTCAGATCAAGGTGTGGTCTGGACCGTTCATCTAAGCTTCTTTTTGGAGTTTCTCCCATCGTAACTTGGAGTGACAAGAACCTCTATCGAAGGAATCGCGAGATGCGAATTCATGATGAGATCTAGACCGTAGATTCATCGAGATCATGGACCATTGATCTAAGCTTCATTTCGGAGTTTCACCTATCGCAACTTGGAGTGACAAGAACCTCCATCGAAGGAATCGCGAGATGCGAATTCATGATGAGATATGGACCGTAGATTCATTGAGATCGTGGACCATTGATCTCAACTCCATCTCGGGGTTTCGGGGATCGCGACTTGGAGAGTCGAGATGCCTCATCTCCAGACTCACCAAATGCAAATTCGCGAAAATCACTTTTTTCATAAGAACTTGGTCATGGCCATGGTCATATAGAGGAAGGAGCTAGCGCAAAAAAGCTTTGTATCGAAAATTTGAAGATTGTGACATGAAGTGTCAAAGCACTTGGCCAGAGGAATTCCAAAATGTCGAAACCCAATTTAAAGGCAAGATTAATAAATTTCATCCAATGGTGCAGATAAATTTGAATATGATTGGAGGGCTACTATTCTCTCTCACAGTTACGAATCAATTAGCAAAATTGATTCATGATTCCTAATCGGTTGGCGTTTCAGTTGCTTAGATAGTTTTTCGTTTGCCTCAGAAGATTCGAACGCTGTGGGTGTGGTGCATAAAAAGAAAAAGAGATAGAATGTGCGTGGTTAGTTGTTCTGGACGAAAAATGAATTAAACTGTAAGAAAGGGAAAATCACAGGATGCGCAGTGTGAGACTGAGAATATGCGCAGTATGAGATAAAACTCAAAGAAGAGTAACAGATGAGGAAAAGACTTAAAGCAGAGCAGAATGACAGAACAAGTTGAAGCAGAGCAGAATGACAGAACAAGTTGAAGCAAAGCAGATTTACAGAATAGACAAAGGAAAAGAAGAATTGCAGAATAATTAGAAGAAGACCAGATTTACAGAACAGAGAAGAAGTGGTAAGAATCGATTCATCTGTGTAGTTGTTTGTTTATTTATTCATTCATATTCCAGGGTGGTTGGGAGGTGCTAGGGAGGACTTTTGTCCTCAGAGGTTCAAGTGGGAGCTTGAAAACAGGGAGTTGTAGCTTCCATCTGGTTGCAGCCAAAAAAACCAGGGTGGCAGGGTGGTGCAAGGGAGAACAAGTATTCTTTTTTATACAGGTTGGAGTCTGTGTAACTGGAAGTTGGTGCTTCCATCTAGTTGGTGCTGGAACATTAGGGGTTTTGGTGCTTCCTTCTAGTGGGTGCTAGAGAAACTAGAGAGTTGGTGCTCTCAAACAAGTTGCAGCTTGTAAAACAGAGGTAGCAGCCTCACATTGAGTTGGTGCTCAATTATAGATGATGTACAGAAATTAAAAGACTGCCTATAATTTCGAAGAAGAAGAGGTTTTCTCCCTTTATGGGTTTCCTCGTGGAAATCTGTCTCTGTGTATACCTTATGTGTGACTGATGCTCATTACTTTTATTGTCCATATGCTATATAATGTTGATGATCACTGGAAGAAAGATTAAGAATGTATTAATAGACTTAAAATTCATGGGGCTAGCAGGTTGTTACCGGAGATTTTTCGAAGGGTTCTCTAAAATAGCGAAACCTATCACCACTCTGCAGCACAAGGGGGTTAGGTATGAATGGACAGAAGAATGTGATAGTGCATTCATCGATCTTAAGAGGTTACTAACTAGTACACCAATTCTACGAGTGTCATATATGGAAAGAGACTTCACAGTCTGCACGGATGCCTCGAAGCAACGGTTGGGGGCCATGCTAATGCAGGATGGAGTGATAGTATATGCATCAAGGAAGTTGAAGTAACACGAGGAGATTTATGCTACTCATGATTTAGAGTTGGTAGTTGTAATGCTAACTCTGAAACTTTGGAGGCACTATCTAATGGGGCTAAACTTTGGTCTCAAAATGGACCATGAAAGTTTAAAACATCTCTTCACTCAAAGGGATCTCAATGCTAGGCAGAGGCGATGGAGTGAGTTTATGAGTGAGTACGATTTTGGAATTTAACACATCAAAGGAAAGGAGAATGTGGTCGCAGATTCCTTTAGTAGGAGACCATGTATCTTCTCCTTGGTACCCTTAAAAGTCAATCTTAGGGAGCAGGTGTTGGGGAAACTCCTTGGAGATAGTTGGTATTTAAAGGTTACTTCAACCCTCCAGAGTGGGAGGCAATTAGATCCAAAGTATGAAGGATATAGCTTGGAAGCAGATGGACTATTAAGATATCAAGGAAGGATGTACATCCTCGAAGTTGGGGATATTTGAAGCATCATACTGAAGGAATCCCATAGATCAATTTATTGTGCGCATCTGGTTGTGAAGAAAATGTACGCAGACATGAAGAAGCTTTTCTTCTGGGTAGGCATGAAGTGCAATGTAGTCCATTTCGTCGCCAAGTTCCTAGAGTGTCAACAAGTGAAAGTTGACCACCACCACCCAGCAGGTCTCCTACAACCGCATGATGTCCCTATGTCCAAGTGGAAAGTCATTTCTATGGATTTTGTTGTGGGATTATCACTCACATCGCATAGACACAATGTCATTCTTGTGATAGTTGATAAGTTGAGAAAGAGTGCTCATTTTATTCTGGTTAGAGACACCTACGATGTCACTGATGTGGCACACGTGTTTGTAAGTGAGGTCATCCATTTGCACAGGATACCCAAGAAGATCATTTTAGATAGGGACTCCAGATTCACTTCTAGGTTTTGGACAAGTTTGCAATCAGCATTGGGGACTCAGTTGAACTTAAGCACAACTTATCATCCTGAAACTGATGGGAAAACCAAGAGAGTAAATCAGGTTATGGAAGACATGCTTAGGATGTATATTATGGATAATCAAACCCATTGGGATAAGTACCTACCTTTGGTAGTGTTTTCCTACAATGACAGTTTTCATAGCTCCATTAGAATGCCACCCTACCAAGCTTTGTATGGAAGGCCATGCAGAACATCGTTGGGTTGGGAAAGGTTAGAAGACTGAGTGACAGTTGGGCCAGAATTGATTCAAGATATGGAGGAACAGGTGATTCAGATTAGGCAGAGACTAAAGGAAGCATGAGATACACAGAAAATTTATGTTGATGCACATAAGACTGACCGAAGTTACAAAGTGGGAGATCAAGTTTTCATTCATATCAGGCATAATAAGAGTACCATTCGGTTCAGGAAGGGGACAAAGTTGTCACCTCGATTTATAGCACCATTTAAAATCCAAGAGAGAATTGGACCCATTGCCTATTGTCTCATATTGCCACCCCACTTGCATAAAAATCATAATGTTTTTCATGCATCTATTCTACGTCATTATGTTGTTGACGAATATTATAAACTGAATTGGAAGGAATTGTAGGTATCAGACGTGGGAACCCTCACGATAAAACTGTTACACATATTGGACCATAGGGTCCGACAGCTCAGGAACCGTCTAGTAGACCAAGTTAAGGTTCAGTGGGACAAGTATAGCTCTGGATATGCTACTTGGGAGGATGTCGAGACATTACAATGAGATAAACCCTCACTTTTTTTACCACCTCGAAAAAATGTTTCTCGAAGGTTGGGTGTATGTAATGCCACCTTTTGACTTAGACAACTAGAATTACCTAAGGATTAATCACCTTTATTTTTTATTCACTGTGAAACTATTAATGATACACTTGAACTTTTAAGACATATGAACGTATACGAATGTTTAACGTTATTTGAATGATGATGGATATTATGCAATCTATTATGTAAATGACAATTCTATGAATGTTTAACGTTATTTGAATGATGATGGATATGATGCAATCTATTAGGTGAATGTCAATTCTATGAATATTTAACGTTATTTCAATGATGATGGATATTATGCAATCTATTATGTGAATGAAAATTCTATGAATGTTTAATGTTATTTAAATGATGATGGATATGATGCAATCTATTATGTGAATGTCAATTCTATGAATGGTTAACGTTAATTGAATTATGGGGATATTATGTGATCTATTTCTAACATGAAAATTTTGAAATTTAAAGTTGTTGGTACGTGGGTACTGAATTGAGATCATGGTTGAATGCATTTACATGATGATAATGTATAAAAGTGTATGAGTTTGTGTTATAGACTAATTTGCAGGTCAATGGGCTATGAAATAGCCTAAGCATAATGATAATAAAAGTGGATGTCATGAACATCGACCGAGAAACAATATGGTATGAATCTTTGTATGTGAATTTATGTTGGTTCGAATGAATTTCTATGATATGTGGACCAGTGCAGGTTTTTCAGGTGGTGAGACTGTCTAAAACTAAATATATGATGACAAAATTCCCAGCAACACAGTGCCACTGTATATTCCATGGTAGGGTGTGGACCATAGTCCTATTAGGAGGGGTGGAGGCATTTCCCACCGTGTATCCTCTGAAACCTGGAGTCATGGGAGTACGGTGTTATCTCACGCTCCCCTAGACATGTGATGATGACTGCCGGTTCCTTGTTGGGGAATCTTGGTCAAGAGAGTGACATTTCCGCTTACGGGTTCTATTTGGAGTTAGGTCAATATATTTGATGCTCCAAGATAGTCCAACAGATGAAGGATAGGGATGGAAGACGCAAGTAAATTAGGGAGGAGGGATGAATAGAAATAGTTGGGAGTGTATGGGAATTTTGCCTTATAGTGGAATTTATTGTTTTCCCCTTTTGAAAAGAAAATATGTATATATGTATATTCATAATTACTTAATTGAACTACAATTGTCTAAATGAACGTTGTTGTGCTAAATTATTGTAATTAAGGGATTTTGCAAACATTTTAATTGGTTTATTATCTTTTATGAAATGAATAGTCTTGTTGATTGGATTGGATGTATAAAAGAATTACTATAGGTGTGATAATTATTGTCATTAGTACATGTGTGAGACTTGTATGTGCTAGCTACACATGCATTTATTTCACATGTACACTAGTATGTATAAGTTTTTTTGTTTTTTTTTTTACTGATAATGTTGTTTATTGGATATGAATGTATGAACCATGTGTCATTTCCCTTGTATTGTAAATTACTCTAACTTTGGGACGAATTTTCTTGAAGGGTGGGTGTATGTAACAACCCTAATTAATTCTTTAATTATCATGAATGATAAATATTAGTTTAATGAATTATTAAAATAGATTTATGGACACTTTATTATAATATTATTATTATTGGTAGTTGAACCAATTAATGGGAGGGATAAGGTGGTTAAGGAATTAATGGGGGGTAAGGCGGTTGGGTAAATGGATTCGAGGGAGGAAGATAAGGGAGAAGGGAGAACTGAGGAGGAGGCATCTTTGGTTTTGGGGATATTTTCCATTTATGGCAAGGTAAGAAAATTGGGAGAGAAAGGAGGAGCGCAGGAAACAGTTTTGGCTGCAACAGTTTTTCTTGAGGAATCTCACAGGGGCACCATTGTTGCTAGGAATTTTGGGCTCGGGGACCAGGAAACCATAAGGATTCCTGGAGCTAGGGAGCCGGAGAGGTTGTTCCTAGTTGGCTGGGAGGTTACTCAATTTGGGCGGGATCCATCAGTTTCAGGTTCAACATCATCAACAACATCATCATCTTCAGGTCCAGCATCAGGTTGAGGTAAATGCCTTATGCATTCCCTTATATTGTTGTTCATTATTCTCATTATACTATTGTTCATTATGCTCATTATGTTGTTCATTATTATATTGTTGAACATTATTATTATGTTGGAACAATAAATAAAGAAGTAAATTAGAAAAAATTTATGTATTTATATTATTTTTGTGAGGCTCTGTATGCACAAACCTTACACTTCTCTATAGATCACATCACAAGTATTTTTAGTATGACCTCCCTTCGGCATTGGTACCTGACACCATTCAACATGCGACAGATGAGAGAAAATCCAAATAAAGTATTAAGGCTAATCATTCAAACTCATATAAATGAGGTATTAATTAATTGAAATATCATCCAAACATCCATGAATTTGATTCCTGGTTCATCTACTCATGATCGAGGCGTTACATTCTCTGGGGCTGACAACAAGGTACTAGATATTCATCTTGAAAAATGTAGACAATTGGTAAGTAATTTCTTAAATCATATAATTGGGAAATCGTGTATCTCATAAATACCTTTCCAACGGTATAAATAATGAGAAAAATGGACACCTGAGTCAAAATGTTACGTCCAAAATATGAAAGGCAGTTTTTAGGGGTTCTTGTCCTCATTTTAGATGACTTTGTGCAACACCCTGGTTTTAATCCCTATCAACTAGAATGTATTATGTAAGTGTGACATTAGGCTGGTGAGCTGGTAAATTTGAAAAGGGGTCATAGTTCCTAGGAAATGGAATACTTCTATATACATTAATAAAAATACATTGTTGGTTGCAAGATGAACAAGGACAAGAGATAGGGGGATTTGATTCCATGAGAGAGGGGGATTAAGGGGCTAAGTCTATTTATTATATTTTATTTTTCCATATTGATTTTAAGTGAGAAAAGTGGTTACACGAGCTTCTTGGGAGGAAGGCCATGTGGTTCTTTATTTCATTTAATTATATAAACATCCCATGTGAACTATTTTGGGGATTCTTCTCCATGTTAACTCTTACACTCTTTCCTTGGGATTCTTTCTCGTTCACTCTTGCTAATTTTTTTGCTCTTGGTTGGAGCATGGAAATGAATGGATGGAGGAAGAGAGAATTTTGAGATGCCTATGAGGAATTATTGATCATTTCATATTGGAATGGATGCCTATGTGCATGAGATTGATCGGTGTTCTCAAGAACTGTCATAGCTGAGAATCCTTGGACTTTCTAGCATGGATATTTTCTGACCAGTAGCACTGGATCCCTGGAGAGAAATGGAACAACCTAAGGAAATGCATGGCATAGAAAGGGGTTCATTTCTTTGGGTTGTGCAGGATGAAGGGGAAAGAGAGCTTAAAATCATGATTGTTGTGTGGTTAGGAAGACTAGGACATGTCCATGTGGATTCATAGCCCTAGCTCGGTGGTGACCTACTATTGAGAATTGGAACATGAGTGTCTATGGTTAGGAGGAACATCCTTGGTCTGCAGTCAGTTGGTGATGGTTTAATTTAAGATAAGTTCTCTATGTGTTTTATGTACACACACACACAGATATATATATATTCTTCTATATATTTTCTTTATCTCTGAGATGTATCTCTGTGTGCATGTTTGTTCATTATTTTTTGTGCATGGAATCTTGTTCCTTTCTTGGATGATTAAGCATGAATCTTGATTATTGCAATCTTTCATGTTGTATTTCGAATTAATTATTACCATATTTCGAAATACATTTTTGAAGTGCATTTTTAAAGTAGCATTCATAGCCTATTCGTTGTTGGGTATGTCACAAATTGGTATCATAGCTTTTGGTTCTAAAACCAAACTTGCATGGGCCGAAACAAGTGGGAATTAGACAAATTCACTATTGCATATTTCAGTCTGAGTGAAATTGGGGAAAAACGAAAAGATTAGAAAAAGATCCTTGAATTCATGGGCAGATTCGAGTTTTAAATAATTTGAATTGTCTAATAAGTTTAACAGATTCGATCTGCAGAGTTGCAGAGTCAAATTCGACCTTCAAGGTAGAAAAACTTGAAGTTTTAATGGATTTTGTAGCATGGCGTAGAGTTCAAAGAATTGACGACCAAGATTGTATTCGATCTCGAGATCGACGACCTAGATTCCTCCTCAAAAAAATTAAAAAATTGATAAAGTTTCGAAGTGTGACAAAGTTACCAGATCGACGGTTGAGATTCATTTTGGTGGTTTGGAAAATTAGGAACATCGACAGTCCGTGTTCATTTTCGTTCATTTCGGAAGTTGGAGGAAATCAACGGTCGAGATAATCCTTGTTGGGAGATGGATGGCCCAATTTCGCCTTTGATTTTGGCTGAAATTGCCTAAGTGTTGAAGTTCACCAAGAGACATCTCCAATGGTCAATGGTCAGGGATTGGAAAGTTTCGAAGAAATGTTGAAGTTCTCTAAGAGACGTCTCTAATGGCTGATGGTTGATGGTCATAGATCGATGAGTTTGGTGAAGTGTCGAAGTTTGGCCAAGAGACATCTTCAATCATTGATGGTCAGGGATCAAAGATTTTTGGTGAAGTGTTGAAGTTCACCAAGAGATATCTCTGATCGTCGATGATTGATGATCAGGCATCAACAGATTTAGTGCAAAGTTAAGATTCTTCCAATAGAAACTTTCGATCGTCAATGAAGAAAAGGGGATGTTGATTTGTCATTCCATGTCAGCATCAATGTGTCATACCACATCAACAAACATGTGTCATGCCACATCATACCAATTGGTGCCTTAACATGATGTGTCAGACCACGTCAGCATAGTTTCCACCTCATAAAAGATATGGAAAATAACAGATGGTTGGGGTTTGACGAGATTTGTGAACAATATTGGTTTATCGGGGAAGATGACCAATGATCAATGGTCGATGATCGAGCATCAACGAGATCGTGGGCGACTTTTGGTTTGTGGAGAAAAACGATCGATGGTTGATGGTCGATGATTAGGTGTTGGAGAGATTGGTGAGAAGGTTTGGTTCACAAAGGAAATCATTGATAGAGAGTATATCAATGGTCTATATTGCTTCCAAATTGAGATCGACGGTGCAAATCACACTTAGGAAAAATTGTTCCACAATTTAAAAAAAAAAACTAAGTTTTGAGCCATTTTCATATTTTTTTCCATAACTGGAGAAAATTAAGTTGTATTAAGATGAAACTTATGGGTTTTTTCCGCAGAGACAAGATATACAAAATTTCTAGAGAGGTCCATATTCCAATTCTACTTAGATTTGTCAAAAATTGTAAAATAGTGGTTTTTAAATATCTGGGTCCAGATCATTGGCAAAGGTACAGATTAAGCTAAAATTATTGGAAACCATCCAAAAATAAGGCACAAAAATAACCCATGAAGGAACTGAATAAATCCTAAGGGGATTGGAATGGGAATACTAAAATAGGCCAAAATTCACTATTATCGACCACTTTTGGGGGATTTTTTAGATTTTCGGAGGAAAAGTGACCCTAGATCACAAAACTGGAAAATTTTATTTACTCAAGTTTTTATATACTCATTGAGACAAAAAACTTTTGGTTAGTGAAATTTTTCAAGAAGTGCATAGATTGTGAGACAAATAGTTTTTCTAAAAATTCTGAGTCAAGAAAAAGGGGTGAAAAAGGACAAAGTTGTAGATTTTAAATTATTGTAGTTTTTTACTGGTGTATCAGATCGAAAATATAAGAGTTTTATGAACTCGTTATCATTATTTTTTATCTATGTATCTGATCCAGGTGGATCATCTCAAAATTTGATAGAGTTAAAGTATTCAAAATGAAAATTAAAGCTTACAAAGTGAAGAGCTCGTCAGCAGTTTTTCGATGAAGTTTGTTTCGAGAAAAACAACCTCCAGATGATAAAGATATTAGCACTGGAAGTTTCATCAAAGATGGTGAAAATGGTTAGAAATGGTTAAGAAATGTAATTTGGGGCTATGGCAATTGAACCCAAGACCTTGTGAAAAGGCCACCATGACCCCATGGTTTGGAAAAAAAGGGGTGGTCAAGGGCTTAGCCCTTAACTTTGCCAACACCGAGCCCCCCCTTGGTATTTAAATGTTATTATAAACCATGCCATATGCCTCCATAAATTATATGCCAAATATATATATTAAACTAACCATATAATATAATGCACCATACCATATCAAATCGCGCCATATATATATACCATATATATGCGACTTCATAAGTTATAACCATAAAATATATACCATGTATCAAACCAAATGCGCCCAAAACCATATGTTAAATGATATGCCATATCACATATGTGGTGGGAGGAGAATCTTGCGGGTTTGACCCCGGGACTTCCGCCCCCCCTAACCACCATAGCTACCAACGCGCCATTGCCATGGGACATGGCAAGAAGTGGCGATGTAATCTTAAAAAGTTGTCGAGATTTGGGGGATTTTGGAGGGCGCATGGCCCATAGCTCGCGCCTCCCTTAAGCATTGTTTTTTTTCATTATTTAAATGAGGCATGGGCACGAATCCCTAGGGTGTGGGAGTTTTGATGTAGGTAGAGACTGGCACATAGCCCGAGGTGGTTTTGCACAGTGACCAAGGTGGTTTTGCACGTGGACCGAGGTGGTGTTGCACGTAGCCCAAGGTGAATTTTCACGTAGACCGAGGTGGTTTTGCATGCAGATTGAGGTGGTTCTGGATTGGCACGCATCCCGAGGTTGTACAGACTGTACATATCAGAGGCAAATTTTGGGAATTGTGCCAAGAAGGGCATTCTAAGTCTAGTTTTGAAATATATCGAGTTTATACTCAAAAGTCTTAGTTTTTCGCAAGGATTCCAGATCCATCTTCAGTTTTTGCATTCAGGCATCCAGACAGAAAAGTGCTCACAGAACCTTCCAGATACACAGAAAGGTATCCATGTTTATACTTAAAAGTCTCATAATTTCATCTTGCAGCTGTTGTTGAAGTCTGTTACTATATATGACAGACAGAATTCAAAAGTCACTTTGTAAGAATTTGAATACTTAATCTATCGCCCTTCCCATTTGGAAATTGGCCCGGAGACGTAGCCAATGGGTCTGGTGAACTTAGTTACCAATTCTTGTTCATAGATGGTTTGCTTACATGTTTATGTGCTCATGTGCTTGATGGATGTTCTTTAATTTTTCATTACAAAGGTGGTTAACAATTAAAAATTCACATGCAAATAATGGTTAAAGATATTGAATTTTAGATCAAGTTAAATTTCAGATAAAGTTGGTATGAGAGCGAGGTTAACCATTTCTTTGTGAGTTGATGTTAACAAGATCCAAGCTTCAGCGTGGTGAAGGAGAACTTGAAGATTTTGATCTAGAGATTGGTTCAAGAAGAGGAAGGATGTCTTCACCAAAAGGAGAAGAAGCAGCTTCTTCTATCCCTTTTGAAGGGGAATTTCTGAAAGATTTCATGAGAATGCAAACGATGGTAGAGGAGCTCTATCAAGATTGAAAGAAAGGTGAACAAGGTGGACCATCTCATACAAAAGGTAAAAAATAAGGAGGTGGTGAGGAACCCCCTAAAACCCCACCAACTTCTCCATATTTTCTCGATGGTTCTATTCCTTATCCATTTGAAAAGAAAAAACAAAAGTTGATCTTAATATGCCTCATTTAAAGCTTGATACTAAGTTTGAATTACCTATGTATAATGGAGAACTTAATGCTGAAAAAATGGACAATTGGATCCGTCAAATTGAAGTTTACCGTAGGATTCAAAAGTTTACTAAAGATGTTGTTAAAATTCAGTTGGCTTCTCTCCAACTTGGAGGGACTGCTCTCATTTGGTGGGAGAGCAGATCTCAAGAGGATCTTTCCACAAAAGGAAAAATCATTTCCTCTTGGTATGAGCTCATTTCAGCACTTAAAAAGAAATTTTATCCATTAGGCTATATGCAACAAGCTATGATGGATTGGCAAAATTTGAGACAAAGTAAGGGACAAAGTGTGCAAGAATACACACGAGAATTTTGAAAAAGAGCATTGGTACTTGATATACCTCTATACACTCAGGAAAATGTTCTCAAATATATAGGAGGATTGCATAGTTATTTACGTCATATGATATTGATGTTTAATCCGACTAACCTTGATGAGGTATGTGTTCAAGAAACTCACATTGAGTCAAAACAGAAGAGTGTTCATGATGTTTCTTCAACTGAATCTGTCCAGGCAAAAGAAGGCAAGAAAAAGTGGAAAGTTAAAGATGCAGCTACAATGAAGAAGGGTGATGAGAGACCTACATGCTCGCATTGTCAAAAGCAAGGGCATGAAGAGGCAAAGTGTTGGAAGCTACATCCTAAAATGAAACTGAAGTGGTTTAAGGATCGGAAGGGGAAGCAAACAACCATGGTTATCGTTGAGGACCTTGGATCAGATTCCAAGGATGAAACAAAAATAATAATCGTAGGTGTGAAAGGTAAATCTATTGTTGATAATGATTCTAACATTGGTTCTTCATGTGCTTCTACTTCTAAAGATGATGAAAATTCTAAGGATAGAAAGAGGAATGCATTGTTTCATATAAGAGTGATTACAAAACAAACAAAGGTCGACACACTCATAGATAGTGGATCTCAAGTTAATCTTATTTYAGAAGAAGTASTTRARCRATTGRRATTAACAAYRAAACCACACAAGAAACCTTATCCATTAGGTTGGGTATGCAAAGATAAAAGATTACAAGTAACACAACAATGTGATCTAAAGTTTGCAATTACATCTAAGTTTGTAGATGAGGTTGAATTTGATGTGGTCCCACTAGATATCTGTGGAATTGTGTTGGGTAGTCCGTACTTATATGATCGAAAAGCAATCTTGTATCGAGAACATAATCAGTATCACTTGTTTAAAGAAGGAATTGAGTACATAGTGCATTCACATTCATTCAAAAATTACAAATCATTGGGCACTACACAACAATTAAAAAGGGTTGTTAATGCAAGTTGAAATTTGGCACTTATGTCTATACAATGTAAGGAAGAGAAGAATCCTAAGCATGAAAAGGAAGTGTCATTTCACTACAATGCACCTATTTTG
>ML839722.1:27458-39819 GCA_009831015.1 Picea engelmannii | reverse complement strand
TTTCTCCTTTTACTTGTTTAGAATGTGAGAGAGGGGTAAGACCAGGGATATTAGTTTCATGCTTCCATATGATAACCTCCTGAAACTTGGACATGGCTTCACAGGCCTCTTTTTCCTTGACATAAATACTTTTTAGAGAAAGGCTTACTGTGTGATATCATTTTTGAATAGCATCTACTTTTTGGTAGAGCTCTTGTTAGGCAACTTCCATCTTATCATTGATTTTTGCTGCTTGTGTTTTGAAGGTAGTAATATATATTCTTGTGTTCTCTGTTAGTGTCAATTTGGCCTGCAACTGCTCAATCAAATTGTCATGTTGAGTGATCAAACCTTTGATGGTCTGTGAACTTTGGTATAATAGCTCAAGGTTATCCTGTAACTACTCCATTTGATGTTGATAACTAGCCCTGATTTGTTCAATGTCCTAGTTCATCCGGCTTCTAACAATATGTTTGTTACTATGTATCTCATTCTGCAATTTCTCTACCAAGAGAAATTTATGTTGCAGTTGTTCGGTTAAATTGTCCACTGACCATTGATTGGCAGTGGTAAAATCCCGTAGTGAATTTGCAACTTCTTTTGCAAACTTAGGATCATCTTCGTCTTTCCCATCAATCACCAATCTTTTCCTTTTGGTGACTACTCCATCCTTTTGGTGAGACTCTCTTTTTAATATAGCCTTTCGTTTCTTGTTGAAAAAGAAACTTGAAGGAGGAATCTCTTCAGGTAAGATAGGAGTAAGGTCACTTACATAAATGAGTTCAGAACTAGGATTTCCAAAGCTCGTATGTAAAGGGGTTAATCATGTGATAGGAGACCTAACTGTTATGGAATGTTCTTGTCCTATTGTATTTGGGGTTCCAGCAGAAGTAGTTGGCGTTGAATGAGGAACAACTTATTCTGGGTTCATGAAAGCTTCGAATCGAGCTAATACTTGTGCGTCATTTAATCCTGATAGTGATGTTTTTATTTCTTGAAACAACTTTTCTGGACTTTTTGGGACTGCTTAAACTATGTGCTTAGTGGAGAAAACTTGGCTTAGATCCTATGGGTTTAGCTTCATGTGAAGAAGGTAGGGGTTTTGACTCTCATTTCAATATATTGGGAAAATTGTTTTGTCTATGCTTTTGAAATCTTAGGAAACCAGCTTGTTGGTGAAAGCAGAGTCTGGAATATGCTTTGAACTTCCTCATAAGATCTAACTCCCCTGAACATCTTGTCATAAGGAGAATTCTCATGGATATATCGCTTCATGTTAAATTGAGCCAAATTATTATCCACTATCTTATGTGGATCATGCTTCTTAAATTCAATGTCAACTAATTTGACATCTTCCAGGGATGTGGCCTCGTCTTTAGAATGACCAAAATTTAATAATGTGAACATACCAACTTGAATGGGAAAAGTTAGCCAAACATTTTTCTGATATTCTTTCAATTCTTTGTTCATACCTCATGCTACTATTTGGTATGCCACTTATCTGCATACCATCCTGTCAGCTAAAAACTGTGTTAGGGCATGAGGAGGAATAGAACAACCAAATACTTTGATGTAGGAGAAATTCTCCTCAATGAACCAATCCGCATTTTTTCCTAAGTTCCCCATAATATTTTCTGAAATTCTGGACGGAGGGTGTCCACAAATAGTTATGTGAACAGGTACCACTATGCAGTGACATATTTCATAAAAGAAATATTTGGCATTTTCCTCCCATAATTTGGAGTGATAGAAATGTATTGGCTTGGAACTGGTCGAGGTCAAACTTCAGTTCATCAGGGGGAATGGGGTCATGAAACAAATGAAATCCATAATACATGTTGACATGTAAAAAGGAGAAGGTTTCCCTTTTGATTTTTTTGATTGATACTCAGCAATTTCCTTGGCCAAATTATCGGATATCATTTTAGCCCAATTGAAGGTATAACCCTCAGCTAGTTCATTCATTATGGATACCCACTCAACTGATAAATGTGTAGGGTTATTCTTCCCAAATAGACGACAATGCATCATGGATATATATAACATATGAGCATATAAGGACGATGTGGCATACATATCATGAGCATCGGTTTTGAATTTTTTTGGATGTCCCCTCTAGGTCTCAATTATATCATGACCATTTCTACCGTATTGAGTGCATTCTCTTCTCTAAAAATCTAGAATAAATGTTGCATTGTACGTATATTTAGGGGTAGGGTAAAGCTTGTACATTACTTGTAGATTCTCCAGTCGGAAAGAGCTGGCGACATTCTGTAGGTGGTTGATGACGCTTCTGGTTTGGATGTCGACATGTTCCAAAGCCCAACTTATCATATTATTGTAGGGTATAATTCTGGGTCGTGCAGAGATCTTATGTAGTTCTTATTGTGCTACAAATTTAAGCTTGGTTGAGAAGGACTTTTTCGTCTTCCTTGGCAAATTCGTCTAGACAATTAATAATCTCATGCTCTAAAATATCAGAAACATGCTTCCAAGACTTAATGGCTTATGTAACTCGTGGATTTGTGTCTGATAGGACATCTGCATTTGGATTGGAATCATCACCTGATGCATCAAGCTTCTTTGCAGCTTTTCATGGTGCCATAATCCTCAAGGAAATAGAATTATCCTACCTGTAACAAGAGAAGTCTGTAAGCTCTACACTGATTAAAAAAATGCTAATTGCAAATGGTAAAACGATTTTGAAATTCAGAGTACTTTATTCAAAAAGTCTATCGATCTTCGTATAAATCTACTGACGAAGAATTTATTAAAAACTTAATGGAATTTATTACCTGGTGATTTGCAATCTTATTAACTTTAATCAATCATAAATGTCATTAATACTTCTCTGGTTCAGCTTCCAAAATTTTTGGATGTGACAGGATGGAAATATCTCAAACTCTGAACTGTGGAGTTCTTAATTAATAATTAATCATGATTAAGTTATTAAATGTTTTATTAATCCTTTAAAACACTTTTTACTTTTATAATTACTTTACTTCGACTCTTTGATACTTCGGAGTTTTGTGAAGTCGGTCTTTGTTAAAACTCTCGAAGGGTGATCTTTCGGAGTGACATGGCAGAGATGACATCATTCTTGATGACATGTTAAGAAAAGAGAGGTGCCACATGTCAACTAAAAACATGTGAATAATCTGACGTAAATGTCAAAAAGAAGTGTCACGTGTCAACCCGATAAAATATTTAAAAGACATGTGTCTCATGACGTGTTCGTAAGTCCTTCAGGAATTATGACAAGTGACTATATTTGAGACTTCGAAGTTTCTGGGTTTTTGTTGTTTAGATTTGTTGGAATACTCGAAGCATGAAGCTATGAAGCGGACGTTAAAGACTTTCTTTTAAAACTCAGGCGGCTTCTAAAATTCAGAGATCATTAGGATCGTTCGATCAAATTAAGGTAACTCATTGACGATAGATATTGTAAGCGCCTTATTGATAAATAACAACCATTGGATTTATTTTAAATTTAAAAGGAAATTTTTTAGGTTTTTTACTTTTTGGGTAAAAATATTTATTTCTAAGAGGAAAAATCTGAAGTTCAAAAGCTCAAAATTATACATGTTCTAACATAGGCTCCATCTGGAGATTGTGGCTCCTGTGAGGCGTGAAAGAATAGTAGACCAAGTGTCTTTTTTGGGTAAATGGATTCATTATTGTTTTTTGAAAAATATTTGTTTTATTTAAGAATTAATCACACATAGAAAAATGAACTTAACCAAATATCAAAAATCTTCAAAACATACTTAATTATTGATCTCAAGTTAGGCTATTAAAATTTCCTTTTCCTAAAACTGATTTCAGAGCTGTTTAAGATAATCAAAATAATTTTCACTAAAATATCAGCTTCAACTAACTTTGTTCGCTTCAAGGTTAAGCAGATGTAACATATTTATTTACGGAATCCCTAATTGGTTTGGGATATAAATATCACCGAAAATAGAACTAGATAACAGAGTATGATATATAGATATTTATGACAGCCTTACAGATATCATAGATATTGTGTCACTTCCAGCGAGCTTGTTCAGTACCCCGGTGAAGTTATCTACTTCTCCCATTGAATTTCCTTTCACCACTTTAGTTAACACTTTTTCATTTTGCTAAGATGAGGGAAATCAATATACAAATTTCCTTCCATCATCTCTTTTGGACAAGATGGGGGCAATCAAATTATGAATTTCCTTTCACCATCTGTCTTATATTTTAATATTTTGAAGTGGGGGCAATCAATCTGTATGTAACATACAAGGGATGATATCTGTTTAAAATTTTTGAAAAGAAGGTCTGTCAACAATTTTAAGAATACTCTGAAACTAACTTTCTTCCAATTTTCAATACACCTTCACCTATAGGAAAATAATTTATGGGAATTTTAATCTTTTTAGGGATCCACCTTGAGCGAATTAGTCAGTTTAAAGTCCGATAGTAGAGATAAAATTATCAGGATTAGCCTAGACATACTTTTTCAATTAAAATCAAAAGAACATAAAGATTTTTTCCTAATCTTGTTTTGAAAATATGTTTTTAAGTCTTCAGAGTCAAGGTAAGTTTCTTTCTTTCTATGAAGACTAAAAGAAAATAAGAAAGGAGAAAGAAAATCTGAAGTGGATAAGAACTTGGGGATAAGTAAAACTAACAAAATCAAGGATTTGGAGGGTCTGAAACAAAATATCCTAATCCTACACGAGTTTGTGTCTTAAATTCAGAGTTCTTTCGAGTTCATTTATTATTATTTTTATTTTCATTTTAGAGATGGCTTCAGAATTTATCAGCAGGACACTTCAAGTTATAATTTTATACATTTATGATTTTTAGGTCAAGTGATAATATTATAATGAGAAAAACTTCCTTCACCTTAATTTCAAAAAGAATTTATAAATTTTATTTGAACTATAAGAAGAGTAAGGACTCATACCTTATTTTCCTTTTGAATTTTCAGCAAGGAAAATTATTTATTTATCACATGTTTTTAGAGAAATCAAATTCTTGAAAGACGAGTGTCGAGTTTTATTTAGCCTCGTCTCTTGTTCAACAAGATCTATTCTGCAAAAGGAATGAAATATAAAATATCAGATAATCCTGTAAAAGATGTTTTTACTTTTCTTTTTAATGATGTCAAGAAATCATAAATTTATTAAAGATGTTTACAACAAATGATCAAATGACTCAAATAAAAAGAAAAGAAAATTAAAATTGCCAATGTCAATCCAATCCGATATATACAATGGAAATCTAAAATGCAACTACTACATGAAATTTTTTAAATAACGTCCATTGATAGGAGCATCAAGAATTTATCCATTAAGGTTTTCCAGTGAGAATGAGTTTTTCCCCTCGACAGCTGCAATTTTGAAAGGTCTGAACCAAAGATGATCGAATTTGCCATGTTTCTTCCTTTCTAGCTTCCCATCTTAAAACTAAATCGCCAGGAAGAAACTCCATGTCTTTAGATTTTTTATCAAAAAGGGATTTCATATTATCCTGGTATTTTTTAAGCTTATCATCCACTTCTACTCTGTTTTTTTGAACTTCGATGATTTGATTGATTCTTTTTGTAACATCATTTGGCTCTTCATTCGCATCCTGCCAAAGTTTCTTCACGGGAAGATAAATATTAATAGGAAGTATAACATCAATACCATAAACTAATTGGAAAGGAGACATACCTATAGATTTTTTTGTACCAATTTGGTTTTCCCATGAGGCGTATTTTAAGTGTATATGCCAAGATTTTTTTTATTTTCTATCAAAAATTTCTTGATTATAGTCATCAAACTCTTGTTAGATTATTCAGCCAACCTGTTTCCCTAAGGATAATAAGTTGTAGAATGACCTAAAATAATATTGTATTTTTGATAGAAATTGATCATCGTCGTAGATTTAAAAGCCTAAGCATTATCAGTAACTATTTTCCTAGGACAACCAAATCTTGCTAGGATGTTTTCTTCCAAAAATTTTATCACTACTGAATCTGTAGGATTCTGAGTTGGAATGGCTTCAACCCATTTCGTAAAATAATCAGTAGCGGTTAGAATCCACCTATGTTGAGCACTCGATTGTGGCTGAATTTCTCCAATGAATTCTAAGCCCCATTGTTGGAAAGGAGATTCAGATTTTACTGGAATTAAAGGTAAGGTGGGAAGATTTTGCTTACCAGCAAATAGTTGGCATGAATTTCAAGCTTTGACCCTTGCATTTACATCAGTAAATAATTTTGGCCAATAATATTATGCCCTTAAAAGTTTGTAAGTTTTTTATCTCCAGGCATGATGTCCTCTACATACTCCTTCATGAAATTCATCAATGACACCTTATGTTTCAGAGTCTATCAGGCAGCATAACAGGAAACCCAAAGGGTCTTTCCAGTATAACTTTCCATCAATAATGCAATACTTAATTGCATGTAACTTTAAAGTTCTTTCTTTAGAAGGAGTCATGTCATTTGGGCATTGAAGAGTAAGGAGGTATGTAACAATATCATTGTACCAAGCAGAGAAATAAAACTTATCTTCAATCTGAATTATAGGTGCTTGATCGTCAATTTCCTCTATATCTAGAAGAGAATCATGAGACTCGAAGTTATCCATTCCAAGTGCTCTGAAATTTGGTTTGGCTAACAATCTTTCCAGACCTTGACCTTTCACTAGTTTGGTTGGCTTCACTTCTAAATCAAATTCTTGAATTTTTGCCAACCATCTACCTCTTCTTCCATCATTGTCTGGTTGCACCAAGATATCTTTAATTGCATTTGTTGGTACATAAGAAATTATTTTGGAGTGTAAGATATATTTTCGGAAAGCCTTGAGAGCCTTCACCATCGCATAAGCTTGTTTTTCGAGAATGTCATATCTTAGCTCTGCATCTCTGAGGCTTTTTTTGAAAAAGGCTATTGGTTATTCAAATCCTTCTTTGTTCTTTTGAAGGAGCACCGATGCAATAGTATGTTCAGAAGAAAAGGAGAATATTAAGAATTCTTTTGTATAGTATGGACTTACCAATACTCGTGTTTCTCCTATAGCTTTCTTAACATGCTCGAAATATGCTTTGGATTTTGCATTCCATTTTACTTCGCTGTCATTTTTTAACACATCTATAATCAATTTGATTATTTCAACAAATTTAGGAATAAATCTCCTCAAAAAATTGGTCTTACCTAAAAAAGATTGAATCTCTTTTCTATTTCTAGGAATATTAATTAGGTCAATAGCCTCAACTCATTTAGGATCAACCTTAATTCCATCCTTTGAAACTATATGACATAAAAGTTTACCTTCTTGCATGGCAAAGTGTGATTTTTTGGGATTAAGAGACAAACCAAATTTTTCTGCACTTTTCAAAATTTTGTCTGTGGTGCACCAAATGTTATGCATCAGAGTTAGAAAAATCTGTCAAATCATCCAGATAAATAACAACAAACTTATCTCTCCCGCCAACGAATGCGATATCCATTGCTCTCTGGAAATTTGTTCCTACATTCATTAGACCAGAAGGCATTTTGTCATACATGAAAGTTCCCCATGGAGTAGTAAATGCAGTCTTTTCTCTATCATCTTCATGAACAACAATATGATTATATCCTGAGAAACCATCAATCACAAAAATTATGTTAGCCCCTACTACCTTCTCTAAAACATGGTCCATTTTTTGGAGCAGGTAGTTATCTTTAAGAGAAGATCGATTTAGGTTACTGAAATTAACGCAGAGTCTTATTTCATTGTTCTTCTTTCTAACAAGGAAAAAATTGGCCACCCATTCAAAGTAACTAAGGGGAACAATGATTTTTTCATCAAGGATTTTTTTAACCTCCCTTTCTATTACTCGCAAAAGAATTGGGTTTATTTGTCTAAGCTTCTGCTTGAAAGGCTTAATACCATGTTTTAAGGGAATCTTGTGTTCAATAACAGAAGTATCATAAGTTTTTAAATCATCATAAGACCATGAAAAAACATCTTTATACTATTTAAGTAACTCAACGTATTTACTCTTTATTTGTGCCGGAAGATATTTTGATATACCATTTTGGGTTTTTCATTAGTTCCTACATTACAATATTCAACTTCTTCAGGTTGAGGTCACAAAGTAGACCTTAAAGGTATATCATCCTGGTCAAACAACCTTTCTAGAGGGATCAGACCTCTGGGAATTTGATTGTTTTTAAGTAAGAGCATGTGGTGATTTGCAATTTTATCTTGAAACTTCTTCGGCTTCTCTCCTTCCTGCATAATCCAAGCAGGATCATTCTAATTTTCTTGATCTATGTGGGTCTCAGAAAACTCATCTACCATTTCTAGGAACTGTTTGATTTGTTCATCATCTTCAAACACTTTCCAATGTTGAAAATTGTTTGGAATCGAAGATCTATGCCTCATCTCAATATGGTATTTTAGCTTCAAAACAATAGGTGGTATGAAAGTCGCAACAGCTTTGGCTAAAGATTCATCTTGTTGATTTTGTATTCCGGGAATAGAGTGAATATTAAAAGATGAAAAGAAATTATATATTAGATTCTAGGCATAATTCCTATACAATATCAATCTCAGATGCTTAGCTTGATATTGTTGTTTTATTTGTTTTACAATGAGCTCAACATCTCCATAAACTATCAAATGTTCAATTTTTAATTTTCTTGCAGCTTCTAATCCTAAAACTAAAGCTTCATATTCACAGACATTATTGGTATAATCAACATCCCATTGCAATCTATAAGAGAAAGGAATAACATACCCATCACCTAGTGCCACAAATAAAACTCCAGCTCTTGCTCCTTTGTAAGATGAAGCACCATCGAAGAACATTTTCCACATCCCTTTTTCTAACATTTATATTTTTCTTTGAAATTTTTATTTTTTAATTTTCTTCTTCTATACATTCCTCAAAATCATCATCTATAGATAATATACAATTTCCTAAATCTTGATCAACAACATAGTCTGGGTAGTAATTGGGGTTTTAAGGGTCACTTACAGTATATGTCAGTCTAGTTTCTTTGTATAGTCAAGTAAATTGTCCACCAAAAATTGGAATTTTTGCGTAGGTCATGTCTAGATGAACCAATCCTCCTAGCTTTGCACTCCAAGATCTAGATAGAAGCATGCCATACTTGGCAGGAACATCAACAACAACCACATCCATAAGAATATTTTTCATAGGAACCTAAGAAAGATTTACCACTAAATCTTTAATCATGCCCAGACACTTACCTTTCTAGAATCAAACGAATATAAATCTTGATAAGGTTTGGTAATTTCAAGGCCTAATTTTTCCATGATAATCTTAGGCATTAAATTGTGCGAGGCCCTGGAGTATAACATGCAATTGTGAAGTAAATGATCATGCATAGTCAATTTCATATAGAAAGGGGCAACATAATCCTTATTTTTTTCAATGTGTGGTCCAAACATGATTGTAGTTTTTTCATCCTGCAAATTGATAACATCAGCTTGACATTCAGCATCAGAAAAATGTATTGCTTTGGCAATTTGTTTTTTATAGATTGAGTTTCTAGCAAGTTCACCCAGAGGCATTGGAATTTTAATTTTATTAAGTTCATTCTCTAAATTGAAAGTCCCAATTGGTTTTTCAATTTCCCTGATCTAAACTTTGGCTTCTGTGTTTTCTGGCTTCTTAGTCTGTACTGCTTTCGTTTCAGCTTGCTTTATTCGGGAAGTTTGTGTTTTAGTTGATGGTTTTGTAATTGTTGCATCATTTTCTTTGTTTTGTGATAAAATATTTTTTGGTGGAATATTTGTGGAACTTTTTTCTCTTGGCCTCAAATCATATTTATGTTGAAGCTCAGCCATTATTGAATCAACGAAACCTCTGTATGTAGAGTCTCCCAAATTGTTGATATTTTCATCATCACTAAACAAAGATTCCAGATCCAAGGATTTTTCATAATCATGTTTGGTTAGGTGAGGCTCAAGATCGTCATCATTGAGGTTGTTTAGATCTTCATCTAATTCATCATAATATTGCACCTCATCTCTCTGAATGAAATTCTCAGTTTTAAAAGGAGCTTGAATTTTTTGTTCCTTATTTTTTTATTTTCCTTTGTTGTATTTGAGGATTAGGATTTATCCTGAATTGATTTCTAACATATGGACCAGGTTTGGCTTGTTCCATTTCCATATTGGAAATTTTGTTTGATAGATCTTTAATAATTTTAGCCATCTCATCCATTTTTTCCTTTGTAGATTTTCCAGATCCAGAGGGCCCTGCATGTTCTTTGAAACGTTTAGGTTCTCTTATTCCCATCTCAACTTTAGTTTTAAATTTCCTGGATGCCATCATATTTGATTTAATCTCTATAGCATCATCTTGCATCCCTGCTAAAGCAGTGGATCTTATTTCTCTCAAAAGTAGAGCAAAATAAGTTCATGTCCTAGAGTTCATTCAAAGATTTAATAAGCTTTATCACAAAATTATGGCTATAGTTAAACCTTCCCAACCAGCTGCAAAAGTAGAGGATATTCTTTCTCTCAAAAGTGGATCTTCTGGAGTTCCTATTTTAACTTCAGACTTACTTGTTGATGTTTCTACAGAACAAACTTGTTTAAATTTTTCTTTGAGACTTAGTTCTTCAGCGAGACTCTTAATGTTAACTTACGTAACTCTAGGTTGATAGACCTTACATGCCTATGCAAAAGTTTGTCTAAGATATCCCTTTGATTTCAACAATTTTTTGGGATCCGAAACTGGCATAGTTTGCTTGTTTGGATTTTTTCTAGTATTCTTTCGACTGAAGGCTAGCTTTACCTACAATGGAGTCGCCAGGTGAAAAATGAACCTTTTCACATATTCAATATTTGTTCACCATCAAGGACCAAAATTTAACTTTGTCGTTCTCCCAGGGAAAAATGATTTTGTTTCTCCATCCCCAGCAATGACACCAAAACGATGTTGTTCCTGAGATTGATTCTAAGGATCAAAGAATAATGTCTTGCATCAAAGATTTTAAATGAAATGTTTTTATGAGTTCTTTTTCTACCTTCAATTTTTTGAGAAATAATCTTTAAATGAAATTAATAATATCACAGTACAGAGGTTGTATCTCGTTATCTGAGTCACAATTATAATGTAAAGTGATGTAGAAAATATTTACAAAACTATTAAAACAGAGTTAGTTATCAATTACAGATAAGTCTCACCTTATTTGCAGTAGAAGAAAAGTATAAGATGCACCCTTGAAAGGAGATAAAAATGCAGTAATTCACACGGGTCACAGGTCTTGTTTTACTCACAGTAATAACAGAGGAAAAGTTGTTACTGAATCAAATTCTGATATATTATGATCACAGAAGATGTAGTACTAAATTGTAATCATTCACTCTTCAAGAACTATAGAAAGAAATTCAGAGAGATGGAAACACAGAGGAAACACATAACTCAAATTGAACGAAACTTAGAATCTTTGTCTGCACTTGTATTGATATTCAAAGAAGTTTTTTATCTTTTACATTCAGCAAGAAGCAGCCCTGAATAGATCGAAAACTATCTATTTATACAAAAAAATTCACAACTGAAAATCGTTGTACTTCCTACAATATCTGCCTAAAAATAGAATACAATTCGAATGAAATAACAACATGCAAATATTGTTGAGTTTTGTTGGCACTTCATCCGTCTCTTCATTTTCTTGTAGACATGCTTATTTTCCTTTGTTCTTTAAACTAGGTACAGATGTCCATTAAGTCCACCACAATCATTGGCTTATTGTCTCTTCCATCTGATTTTGTTGCCATTTTTCCCTAGGATAAAGAATTGCAGTTGAAGATATGGGGGGGGGGGGTTAATTGATCAGGTAGCTCAGCACTGATTCATTATGAGATAGCTAACGATTACGGGGAAAAGTAATTTTTTACAAATAGGATGATGTGGGTACAAGTGTCAAATAAGGAGGTGGGATGGATGCAAGAATGCGGGTGGTAGGGATAGACGGGGTACGTGACGTGTAGAGTGTGACAAGTTGGAGGGTGAAAGGTAGTCAGTGGAGGAAGTGGACATTGTGTATGCTATTTCACTTGCTCCCAACTACACTCTCTTTTATATGTTCATTGAATTGGGTGCACATATCCATCAATGCTACCACGAATCTTGAAGGCTCAATCATTTCATTCACTTCAAAGGCGAACATCTTATTTTCTACTAGTGGTAGATTTTCTTGGATCTTGTTTACTTCTTGGACTGTGATTTGATACTATGCACTTGTGTTTACCAACAATTCATTGATTTTGAGTAAATCGATCTGGTTCATCTATTGGATGGCCGACTAAATATTTTCCTTGTTCTTCTTGGAGCTTTGTTGGTTCATTTCTATTTCAATCTGCCCCAATGCATCTGAGATATTGCTTCCTTCAAA
>ML839722.1:8660-23226 GCA_009831015.1 Picea engelmannii | reverse complement strand
TGAAATAAGATTAACTTGAGATCCACTATCTATGAGTGTGTCGACCTTTGTTTGTTTTGTAATCACTCTTATATGAAACAATGCATTCCTCTTTCTATCCTTAGAATTTTCATCATCTTTAGAAGTAGAAGCACATGAAGAACCAATGTTAGAATCGTTATCAACAATAGATTTACCTTTCACACCTACGATTGTTATCTTTGTTTCATCCTTGGAATCTGATCCAAGGTCCTCAACGATAACCATTGTTGTTTGCTTCCCCTTCCGATCCTTAAACCACTTCGGTTTCATTTTAGGATGTAGCTTCCAACACTTTGCCTCTTCATGCCCTTGCTTTTGACAATGTGAGCATGTAGGTCTCTCATCACCCTTCTTCATTGTAGCTGCATGTTTAACTTTCCACTTTTTCTTGCCTTCTTTTGCCTGGACAGATTCAGCTGAAGAAACATCATGAACACTCTTCTGTTTTGATTCAATGTGAGTTTCTTGAACACATACCTCATCAAGGTTAGTCGGATTAAACATCAATATCATATGACGTAAATAACTATGCAATCCTCCTATATATTTGAGAAGATTTTCCTGAGTGTATAGAGGTATATCAAGTACCAATGCTCTTTTTCAAAATTCTTGTGTGTATTCTTGCACACTTTGTCCCTTACTTTGTCTCAAATTTTGCCAATCCATCATAGCTTGTTGCATATACCCTAATGGATAAAATTGCTTTTTAAGTGCTGAAATGAACTCATACCAAGAGGAAATGATTTTGCCTTTTGTGGCAAGATCCTCTTGAGATCTTCTCTCCCACCAAATGAGAGCAGTCCCTCAAGGTTGGAGAGAAGCCAACTGAATTTTAACAACATCTTTAGTAAACTTTTGAATCCTACAGTAAACTTCAATTTGACGGATCCAATTGTCCAGTTTTTCAGCAATAAGTTCTCCATTATACATAGGTAATTCAAACTTAGTATCAAGCTTTAAATGAGGCATATTAAGATTAACTTTTGTTTTTTTCTTTTCAAATGGAGAAGGAATAGAACCATCGAGAAAAGATGGAGAAGTTGGTGGGGTTTTAGGGGGTTCCTCACCACCTCCTTATTTTTTACCTTCTGTATGAGATGGTCCACCCTGTTCAACTTTCTTTCAATCTTGATAGAGCTCCTCTACCATCGTTTGCATTCTCATGAAAGCTTTCAGAAATTCCCCTTCAGAAGGGATAGAAGAAGCCACTTCTTATCCTTTTGGTGAAGACATCCTTCCTCTTCTTGAATCAATCTCTAGATCAAACTCTTCAAGTTCTCCTTCACCACGCTGAAGCTTGGATCTTGTTAACATCAACTCACAAAGCAATGGTTAACCTCGCTCTCATACCAACTTTATCTGAAATTTAACTTGATCTAAAATTCAAGATCTTTAACCATTATTTGCATGTGAATTTTTAATTGTTAACCACCTTTGTAATGAAAAATTAAAGAACATCCATCAAGCACATGAGCACATAAACATGTAAGCAAACCATCTATGAACAAGAATTGGTAACGAAGTTCACCAGACCCACTGGCTACGTCTTCGGGCCAATTTCCAAACGGGAAGGTCGATAGATTAAGTATTCAAATTCTTACAAAGCGACTTTTGAATTCTGTCTGTCATATATAGTAACAGACTTCAACAACAGCTGCAAGATGAAATTCTGAGACTTTTAAGTATAAACATGGATACCTTTCTGTGTATCTGGAAGATTCTGTGAGCACTTTTCTGTCTGGATGCCTGAATGAAAAAACTGAAGATGGATCTGGAATCCTTGAGAAAAACTAAGACTTTTGAGTATAAACTCGATATATTTCAGAACTGGACTTATAATGCCCTTCTTGGCACAATTCCCAAAATTTGCCTCTGATCTGTACAGTCTGTACAGCCTCGGGATGCGTGCCAATCCAGAACCACCTCAATATGCATGCAAAACCACCTTGGTCTACGTGAAAATTCAACTTGGGCTACGTGCAACACCACCTCGATCCACGTGCAAAACCACCTTGGTCACTGTGCAAAACCACCTCGGGCTATGTGCCAGTCTCTACCTACATCAAAACTCCCACACCCTCGAGATTCGTGCCCATGCCTCATTTAAATAATGAAAAAAAAACAATGGTTAAGGGAGGCGCGAGCTATGGGCCATGCGCCCTCCAAAAGCCCCCAAATCTCGACAACTTTTTAAGATTACTTCGCCACTTCTTGCCACGTCCCATGGCAGTGGCGCGTTGGTAGCTATGGTGGTTAGGGGGGGCAGAAGTCCCGGGGTCAAACCCGCGGGCTTCTCCTCCCACCACATATGTGATATGGCATATCATTTAACATATGGTTTTGGGCGCATTTGGTTTGATACATGGTATATATTTTATGGTTATAACTTATGAAGTTGCATATATATGGTATATATATATGGCGCGATTTGATATGGTATGGTGCATTATATTATATGGTTAGTTTAATATATATGTTTGGCATATAATTTATGGAGGCATATGGCATGGTTTATAATAACATTTAAATACCAAGGGGGGGCTCGGTGTTGGCAAGGTTAAGGGCTAAGCCCTTGACCACCCCTTTTTTTCCAAACCATGGGGTCATGGTGGCCTTTTCACAAGGTCTTGGGTTCAATTCCCATAGCCCCAAATTACATTTCTTAACCATTTCTAACCATTTTCACCATCTTTGACGAAACTTCCAGTGCTAATATCTTTATCATCTGGAGGTCATTTTTCTCGAAGCAAACTTCATCGAAAAGCTGCTGACGAGCTCTTCCACTTTGTAAGCTTAAATTTTCATTTTGAATACTTTAACTCTATCAAATTTTGAGATGATCCACCTGGATCAGATACATAGATAAAAAATAATGATAACGAGTTCATAAAACTCTTATATTTTCAATCTGATACACCAGTAAAAAACTACAATAATTTAAAATCTGCAAATTTGTCCTTTTTCACCCCTTTTTCTTGACTTAGAATTTTTAGAAAAACTGTCTGTCTCACAATCTATGCACTTCTTGAAAAATTTCACTAACCGAAAGTTTTTTGTCTCAATGAGTATATAAAAACTTGAGTAAATAAAATTTTCCAGTTTTGTGATCTAGGGTCACTTTTCCTCTGAAAATCTAAAAAATCCCCCAAAAGTGGTCGATAATAGTGAATTTTGGCCTATTTCAGTATTCCCATTCCAATCCCCTTAGGATTTATTCAGTTCCTTCATGGGTTATTTATGTGCCTTATTTTTGGATGGTTTCCAATAATTTTAGCTTAATCTGTACCTCTGCCAATGATCTGGACCCAGATATTTAAAAACCACTATTTTGCAATTTTTGACAAATCTAAGCAGAATTGGAATATGGCCCTCTCTAGAAATTTTGTATATCTTGTCTCTGCGGAAAAAAACCCATAAGTTTCATCTTAATACAACTTAATTTTCTCCAGTTATGGAAAAAAATATGAAAATGGCTCAAAACTTAGTTTTTTTTTTTAAATTGTGGAACAATTTTTCCTAAGTGTGATTTGCACCGTCGATCTCAATTTGGAAGCAATATAGACCATTGATATACTCTCTATCAATGATTTCCTTTGTGAACCAAACCTTCTCACCAATCTCTCCAACACCTAATCATCGACCATCAACCATCGATCGTTTTTCTCCACAAACCAAAAGTCGCCCACGATCTCGTTGATGCTCGATCATCGACCATTGATCATTGGTCATCTTCCCCGATAAACCAATATTGTTCACAAATCTCGTCAAACCCCAACCATCTGTTATTTTCCATATCTTTTATGAGGTGGAAACTATGCTGACGTGGTCTGACACATCATGTTAAGGCACCAATTGGTATGATGTGGCATGACACATGTTTGTTGATGTGGTATGACACATTGATGCTGACATGGAATGACAAATCAACATCCCCTTTTCTTCATTGACGATCGAAAGTTTCTATTGGAAGAATCTTAACTTTGCACTAAATCTGTTGATGCCTGATCATCAATCATCGACGATCAGAGATATCTCTTGGTGAACTTCAACACTTCACCAAAAATCTTTGATCCCTGACCATCAATGATTGAAGATGTCTCTTGGCCAAACTTCGACACTTCACCAAACTCATCGATCTATGACCATCAACCATCAGCCATTAGAGACGTCTCTTAGAGAACTTCAACATTTCTTCGAAACTTTCCAATCCCTGACCATTGACCATTGGAGATGTCTCTTGGTGAACTTCAACACTTAGGCAATTTCAGCCAAAATCAAAGGCGAAATTGGGCCATCCATCTCCCAACAAGGATTATCTCGACCGTTGATTTCCTCCAACTTCCGAAATGAACGAAAATGAACACGGACTGTCGATGTTCCTAATTTTCCAAACCACCAAAATGAATCTCAACCGTCGATCTGGTAACTTTGTCACACTTCGAAACTTTATCAATTTTTTAATTTTTTTGAGGAGGAATCTAGGTCGTCGATCTCGAGATCGAATACAATCTTGGTCGTCAATTCTTTGAACTCTACGCCATGCTACAAAATCCATTAAAACTTCAAGTTTTTCTACCTTGAAGGTCGAATTTGACTCTGCAACTCTGCAGATCGAATCTGTTAAACTTATTAGACAATTCAAATTATTTAAAACTCGAATCTGCCCATGAATTCAAGGATCTTTTTCTAATCTTTTCGTTTTTCCCCAATTTCACTCAGACTGAAATATGCAATAGTGAATTTGTCTAATTCCCACTTGTTTCGGCCCATGCAAGTTTGGTTTTAGAACCAAAAGCTATGATACCAATTTGTGACATACCCAACAACGAATAGGCTATGAATGCTACTTTAAAAATGCACTTCAAAAATGTATTTCGAAATATGGTAATAATTAATTCGAAATACAACATGAAAGATTGCAATAATCAAGATTCATGCTTAATCATCCAAGAAAGGAACAAGATTCCATGCACAAAAAATAATGAACAAACATGCACACAGAGATACATCTCAGAGATAAAGAAAATATATAGAAGAATATATATATATCTGTGTGTGTGTGTACATAAAACACATAGAGAACTTATCTTAAATTAAACCATCACCAACTGACTGCAGACCAAGGATGTTCCTCCTAACCATAGACACTCATGTTCCAATTCTCAATAGTAGGTCACCACCGAGCTAGGGCTATGAATCCACATGGACATGTCCTAGTCTTCCTAACCACACAACAATCATGATTTTAAGCTCTCTTTCCCCTTCATCCTGCACAACCCAAAGAAATGAACCCCTTTCTATGCCATGCATTTCCTTAGGTTGTTCCATTTCTCTCCAGGGATCCAGTGCTACTGGTCAGAAAATATCCATGCTAGAAAGTCCAAGGATTCTCAGCTATGACAGTTCTTGAGAACACCGATCAATCTCATGCACATAGGCATCCATTCCAATATGAAATGATCAATAATTCCTCATAGGCATCTCAAAATTCTCTCTTCCTCCATCCATTCATTTCCATGCTCCAACCAAGAGCAAAAAAATTAGCAAGAGTGAACGAGAAAGAATCCCAAGGAAAGAGTGTAAGAGTTAACATGGAGAAGAATCCCCAAAATAGTTCACATGGGATGTTTATATAATTAAATGAAATAAAGAACCACATGGCCTTCCTCCCAAGAAGCTCGTGTAACCACTTTTCTCACTTAAAATCAATATGGAAAAATAAAATATAATAAATAGACTTAGCCCCTTAATCCCCCTCTCTCATGGAATCAAATCCCCCTATCTCTTGTCCTTGTTCATCTTGCAACCAACAATGTATTTTTATTAATGTATATAGAAGTATTCCATTTCCTAGGAACTATGACCCCTTTTCAAATTTACCAGCTCACCAGCCTAATGTCACACTTACATAATACATTCTAGTTGATAGGGATTAAAACCAGGGTGTTGCACAAAGTCATCTAAAATGAGGACAAGAACCCCTAAAAACTGCCTTTCATATTTTGGACGTAACATTTTGACTCAGGTGTCCATTTTTCTCATTATTTATACCGTTGGAAAGGTATTTATGAGATACACGATTTCCCAATTATATGATTTAAGAAATTACTTACCAATTGTCTACATTTTTCAAGATGAATATCTAGTACCTTGTTGTCAGCCCCAGAGAATGTAACGCCTCGATCATGAGTAGATGAACCAGGAATCAAATTCATGGATGTTTGGATGATATTTCAATTAATTAATACCTCATTTATATGAGTTTGAATGATTAGCCTTAATACTTTATTTGGATTTTCTCTCATCTGTCGCATGTTGAATGGTGTCAGGTACCAATGCCGAAGGGAGGTCATACTAAAAATACTTGTGATGTGATCTATAGAGAAGTGTAAGGTTTGTGCATACAGAGCCTCACAAAAATAATATAAATACATAAATTTTTTCTAATTTACTTCTTTATTTATTGTTCCAACATAATAATAATGTTCAACAATATAATAATGAACAACATAATGAGCATAATGAACAATAGTATAATGAGAATAATGAACAACAATATAAGGGAATGCATAAGGCATTTACCTCAACCTGATGCTGGACCTGAAGATGATGATGTTGTTGATGATGTTGAACCTGAAACTGATGGATCCCGCCCAAATTGAGTAACCTCCCAGCCAACTAGGAACAACCTCTCCGGCTCCCTAGCTCCAGGAATCCTTATGGTTTCCTGGTCCCCGAGCCCAAAATTCCTAGCAACAATGGTGCCCCTGTGAGATTCCTCAAGAAAAACTGTTGCAGCCAAAACTGTTTCCTGCGCTCCTCCTTTCTCTCCCAATTTTCTTACCTTGCCATAAATGGAAAATATCCCCAAAACCAAAGATGCCTCCTCCTCAGTTCTCCCTTCTCCCTTATCTTCCTCCCTCGAATCCATTTACCCAACCGCCTTACCCCCCATTAATTCCTTAACCACCTTATCCCTCCCATTAATTGGTTCAACTACCAATAATAATAATATTATAATAAAGTGTCCATAAATCTATTTTAATAATTCATTAAACTAATATTTATCATTCATGATAATTAAAGAATTAATTAGGGTTGTTACATACACCCACCCTTCAAGAAAATTCGTCCCAAAGTTAGAGTAATTTACAATACAAGGGAAATGACACATGGTTCATACATTCATATCCAATAAACAACATTATCAGTAAAAAAAAAAACAAAAAAACTTATACATACTAGTGTACATGTGAAATAAATGCATGTGTAGCTAGCACATACAAGTCTCACACATGTACTAATGACAATAATTATCACACCTATAGTAATTCTTTTATACATCCAATCCAATCAACAAGACTATTCATTTCATAAAAGATAATAAACCAATTAAAATGTTTGCAAAATCCCTTAATTACAATAATTTAGCACAACAACGTTCATTTAGACAATTGTAGTTCAATTAAGTAATTATGAATATACATATAGGCATATTTTCTTTTCAAAAGGGGAAAACAATAAATTCCACTATAAGGCAAAATTCCCATACACTCCCAACTATTTCTATTCATCCCTCCTCCCTAATTTACTTCCGTCTTCCATCCCTATCCTTCCTCTGTTGGACTATCTTGGAGCATCAAATATATTGACCTAACTCCAAATAGAACCCGTAAGCGGAAATGTCACTCTCTTGACCAAGATTCCCCAACAAGGAACTGGAAGTCATCATCACACGTCTAGGGGAGTGTGAGCTAACACCGTCCTCCCATGACTCTAGGTTTCAGAGGATACATGGTGGGAAATGCCTCCACCCCTCCTAATAGGACTAGGGTCCACACCCTACCATGGAATATACAGTGGCACTGTGTCGCTGGGAATTTTGTCATCATATATTTAGTTTTAGATAGTCTCACCACCTGAAAAACCTGCACTGGTCCACATATCATAGAAATTCATTCGAACCAACATAAATTCACATACAAAGATTCATACCATATTGTTTCTCGGTCGATGTTCATGACATCCACTTTTATTATCATTATCCTTAGGCTATTTCATAGCCCATTGACCTACAAATTAGTCTATAACACAAACTCATACACATTTATACATTATCATCATGTAAATGCATTCAACCATGATCTCAATTCGGTACCCACGTACCAACAACTTTAAATTTCAAAATTTTCATGTTAGAAATAGATCACATAATATCCCCATAATTCAATTAACGTTAACCATTCATAGAATTGACATTCACATAATAGATTGCATCATATCCATCATCATTCAAATAACATTAAACATTCATAGAATTTTCATTCACATAATAGATTGCATAATATCCATCATCATTGAAATAACGTTAAACATTCATAGAATTGACATTCACCTAATAGATTGCATCATATCCATCATCATTCAAATAACGTTAAACATTCATAGAATTGTCATTTACATAATAGATTGCATAATATCCATCATCATTCAAATAACGTTAAACATTCGTATACATTCATACGTCTTAAAAGTTCAAGTGTATCATTAATAGTTTCACAGTGAATAAAAAATAAAGGTGATTAAGCCTTAGGTAATTCTAGTTGTCTAAGTCAAAAGGTGGCATTACATACACCCAACCTTCGAGAAACATTTTTTCGAGGTGGTAAAAAAAGTGAGGGTTTATCTCGTTGTAATGTCTCGACATCCTCCCAAGTAGCAGATCCGGAGCTATACTTGTCCCATTGAACCTTAACTTGGTCTACTAGACGGTTCCTGAGCTGTCGGACCCTATGGTCCAATATGTGTAACAGTTTTATCGTGAGGTTTCCCACGTCTGATACCTACAATTCCTTCCAATTCAGTTTATAAGATTCGTCAACAGCATAATGACGTAGAATAGATGCATGAAAAACATTATGATTTTTATGCAAGTGGGGTGGCAATGTGAGACAATAGGTAATGGGTCCAATTCTCCCTTGGATTTTGAATAGTGCTATAAATCGAGGTGACAACTTTGTCCCCTTCCTGAACCGAATGGTACTCTTATTATGCCTGATATGAATGAAAACTTGATCTCCCACTTTGTAACTTCGGTCAGTCCTATGTGCATCAACATAAATTTTCTGTGTATCTCATGCTTCCTTTAGTCTCTGCCTAATCTGAATCACCTGTTCCTCCATATCTTGAATCAATTCTGGCCCAACTGTCACTCAGTCTTCTAACCTTTCCCAACCCAATGATGTTCTGCATGGCCTTCCATACAAATCTTGGTAGGGTGGCATTCTAATGGAGCTATGAAAACTGTCATTGTAGGCAAACACTACCAAAGGTAGGTACTTATCCCAATGGGTTTGATTATCCATAACATACATCCTAAGCATGTCTTCCATAACCTGATTTACTCTCTTGGTTTTCCCATCAGTTTCAGGATGATAAGTTGTGCTTAAGTTCAACTGAGTCCCCAATGCTGACTGCAAACTTGTCCAAAACCTAGAAGTGAATCTGGAGTCCCTATCTAAAATGATCTTCTTGGGTATCCTGTGCAAATGGATGACCTCACTTACAAACACGTGTGCCACATCAGTGACATCATAGGTGTCTCTAACCATAATAAAATGAGCACTCTTGCTCAACTTATCAACTATCACAAGAATGGCATTGTGTCTATGCGATGTGAGTGATAATCCCACAAAAAAATCCATAGAAATGACTTTCCACTTGGACATAGGGACATCATGCGGTTGTAGGAGACCTGCTGGGTGGTGGTGGTCAACTTTCACTTGTTGACACTCTAGGAACTTGGCGATGAAATGGACTACATTGCACTTCATGCCTACCCAGAAGAAAAGCTTCTTCATGTCTGCGTACATTTTCTTCACAACCAGATGCGCACAATAAATTGATCTATGGGCTTCCTTTAGTATGATGCTTCAAATATCCCCAACTTCGGGGATGTACATCCTTCCTTGATATCTTAATAGTCCATCTGCTTCCAGGTTATATCCTTCATACTTTGGATCTAATTGCCTCCCACTCTGGAGGGTTGAAGTAACATTTAAATACCAACTATCTCCAAGGAGTTGCCCCAACACCTGCTCCCTAAGATTGACTTTTAAGGGTACCAAGGAGAAGATACATGGTCTCCTACTAAAGGAATCTGCGACCACATTCTCCTTTCCTTTGATGTGCGAAATTCCAAAATCGTACTCACTCATAAACTCACTCCATCGCCTCTGCCTGGCATTGAGATCCCTTCGAGTGAAGAGATGTTTTAAACTTTCATGGTCCGTTTTGAGACCAAAGTTTAGCCCCATTAGATAGTGCCTCCAAAGTTTCAGAGTTAGCATTAAAACTACCAACTCTAAATCATGAGTAGCGTAAAGCTCCTCGTGTTACTTCAACTTCCTTGATGCATATACTATCACTCCTCCATCTTGCATTAGCATGGCCCCCAACCGTTGCTTCGAGGCATCCGTGCAGACTGTGAAGTCTCTTTCCATATCTGACACTCGTAGAATTGGTGTACTAGTTAGTAACCGCTTAAGATCGATGAATGCACTATCACATTCTTCTGTCCATTCATACCTAACCCCCTTGTGCTGCAGAGTGGTGATAGGTTTCGCTATTTTAGAGAACCCTTCGACAAATCTCTGGTAACAACCTGCTAGCCCCATGAATTTTAAGTCTATTAATACATTCTTAATCTTTCTTCAAGTGATCATCAACATTATATAGCATATGGACAATAAAAGTAATGAGCATCAGTCACACATATGGTATACACAGAGACAGATTTCCACGAGGAAACCCATAAAGGGAGAAAACCTCTTCTTCTTCGAAATTATAGGCAATCTTTTAAGTTCTGTACATCATCTATAATTGAGCACCAACTCAATGTGAGGCTGCTACCTCTGTTTTACAAGCTGCAACTTGTTTGAGAGAACCAACTCTTTGGTTTCTCTAGCACCCACTAGAAGGAAGCACCAAAACCCCTAATGTTCCATCACCAACTAGATGGAAGCACCAACTTCCAGTTACACAGACTCCAACATGTATAACAAAGAATACTTGTTCTCCCTTGCACCACCCTGCCACCCTGGTTTCTCTGGCTGCAACCAGATGGAAGCTACAACTCCCTGTTTTCAAGCTCCCACTTGATCCTCTAAGGACAAAAGTCCTCCCTAGCACCTCCCAACCACCCTGGAATATGAATGAATAAATAAATAAACAACTACATAGATGAATCGATTCTTACCACTTCTTCTCTGTTCTGTAAATCTGGTCTTCTTCTAATTATTCTGCAATTCTTCTTTTCCTTTGTCTGTTCTGTAAATCTGCTTTGCTTCAACTTGTTCTGTCATTTTGCTCTGCTTCAACTTGTTCTGTCATTCTTCTCTGCTTCAAGTCTTTTCCTCATCTGTTACTCTTCTTTGAGTTTTATCTCATACCGCGCATATTCTCAGTCTCACACTGCGCATCTTGTGATTTTCCCTTTCTTACAGTTTAATTCATTTTTCGTCCAGAATAACTAACCACGCACATTCTATCTCTTTTTATTTTTATGCACCACACCCACAGCGTTCGAATCTTCTGAGGCAAAAGAAAAATTGTCTAAGCAACTGAAACGCCAACCGATTAGGAATCATGAATCAATTTTGCTAACTGATTCGTAACTGTGAGAGAGAATAGTAGCCCTTCGATCATATTCAAGTTTATCTACACCATTGGATGAAATTTATTAATCTTGCCTTTAAAATGGGTTTCAACATTTTGGAATTCCTCTGGCCAAGTGTTTTGACACTTCATGTCACAATCTTCAAATTTCCGATACAAATCTTTTTTGCGCTAGCTCCTTCCTCTATATGACCATGGCCATGACCAAGTGCTTATGCAAAAAGTGATTTTCACGAATTCACATTTCGTGAGTCTGGAGATGAGGCATCTCGACTCTCCAATTCGCGATCCCCGAAACCCCGAGATGGAGTTGAGATCAACGGTCCACGATCTCGATGAATCTACGGTCCATATCTCATCATGAATTCGCATCTCGCGATTCCTTCGATGGAGGTTCTTGTCACTCCAAGTTGCGATAGGTGAAACTCTGAAATGAAGCTTAGATCAATGGTCCACGATCTCGATGAATCTACGGTCTAGATCTCATCATGAATTCGCATCTCACGATTCCTTCGATAGAGGTTCTTGTCACTCCAAGTTACGATGGGAGAAACTCCAAAAAGAAGATTAGATCAACGGTCCAGACCACACCTTGATCTGACCGCTAGGATTAAATCGTGATTTCGCATATCGCGATTTCGATGGTTTTGTTTCTTACCTCTCCAAGTCACGATAGGCGAAGCTCCGAGTTGGAGGTCAGATCAACAGTCCAGAACACACCTTGATCTGATGGCTAGAATTAAATCGTGATTTTTCATATCACGATTTCAACAATTATGTTTCTTACCTCTCCAAGTCACGATAGGCGAAGCTCCGAGATGGAGTTGGATCAACGGTCCAGAAAAAACCTCGATTTGACGACTGTGATTAAATTGCGATTTCGCATATCACGATTTTGATGGTTTTGTTTCTTACCTCTCCAAGTCGTGATAGGCGAAGCTCCGAGTTGGAGCTCAGATCATCGATCCATAACACACCTTGATCTAACGGCTGGAATTAAATCATGATTTCAACGGTTATGTTTCGTACCTCTCCAAGTCACGATAGGCGAAGCTCCGAGATGGAGCTGGATCAACGGTCCAGATCACACCTTGATCTGACGGCTGCGATTAAATCACAATTTCGCATATCGCAATTTCAGTGGTTATGTTTCTTGCCTCTCCAAGTCGCGAGTCGCGAAACTCCAAAATGGCGTGGGATCAACAGTCCAGATCAACACTTGATCTGACGGTCATCGGGAATTTTAAATGGGATCCAACGATCAGAAATGATGCTTCTCCTCCCGAGCTTACTTTGTTCCGCTTACTCTGATCTTGCCATCGATGATCTTCCAACAGTCCTTTGCACTATCTCTTCTGAGCTTATTCGAATCTTCTCTGCAGCGTCTTCTCATAATGCCCATCTATTTCATACTTTTTGTATTCATGCCATCTTCACTGTTGTACTTGCATGATCTGCCAACATTCCTTTGCACTATCTCTTTTGAGATTATTCAAATCTTCTCTGCAGCGTCTTCTCATAATGCCCATCTATTTCATACTTTTTGTACTCATGCCATCTTCACTGTTGTACTTGCCATCAATGACAAGTATACAAGCATGCATTGTCTGTTAAATACTTGCCAACATTCTCCCCCTTTGGCATTGATGGCAACACAAGCACCCACATGCATTCAAACTCTCCTCCACAAGCACCCACATGCATTCAGACTCTCCTCCTGGACTATTTTCTCCCCCTTTGACATCAATGTCAAAGAAGAAACATGCTCCCCCTGAGCTGTTGCAAAACATACTCCCCCTGTCAACTATGAGCATCTTGGAAATACACCAGATATTCAATAAGTACTCCCCCTGACCAAGTGACAGATTAGACACAAGAAGTTATAACCCCCAACTTTTGACAAAGATATCCAAAAGGAGTTGCTGCTAATGGTTTTGTAAATATATCTGCAATGTGTTCTGTAGAAGGTATATAATTCAGTTGAACAATTCTATTTGTAACTTGTTCTCTGAGAAAATGGTACTTTATTGGAATATGCTTAGTCTTGGAATGAAGAACAGGATTCTTGGAGACACTAATGGCACTGGTGTTATCACAGTGAATTGGAATGGGATCAATGTAAGTTACCTTCAAATCAGCAAGAGTTTGTATCATCCATAAAATTTGTGTGCAGCAAGTAGCAGCAGCAATGTATTCTGCCTCTGTAGTTGATAATAAAATGGATCCTTTCTTTTTACTAAGCCATGCAACTAATGAGTCACCCAGAAAGAATTCTCCTCCACTGGTGATTTTTCTCTCATCAACACAATTTGCCCAATCTGCATCTGAATAAGCAGTTAACTGGAAATTCTAATTTCTAGGATACCATAGACCATGAGTCATTGTTCCCTTCAAGTATTTAAATATCCTTTTGACAACTACCAAATGACTTTGTTTAGGAGCATATTGATAATGACCTACCATTCCAACAACTTGCATTATATCAGGACGGGATGTTGTGATGTACAAAAGACTGCCTATCATAGAGAGATATGAACTTTGATCAACATCAGGTGAGATATCATCTACATAAACCAAAACAACTAGTAAATTATCACCTTCAGACTTAATGTAAAGGTTACTGTCAACAGTACCTTTCTTGAACCCTTTTTCTTGTAAACATTTGTCCAGTCTATAATACCAAGCTCGTGGTGCTTGTTTTAGTCCATATAAGGCCTTCTTCATCATACAAACATAATCAAGATTATCTATCAATGAGAATCCTTCAGGTTGCTCCATATATACTTCTTCCTCTATATCTCCATTAAGAAATGCTGACTTAACATCCATTTGATAAACTTTAAATTTTTTATGACATGAATAGGCAAGA
>ML839721.1:21047-48465 GCA_009831015.1 Picea engelmannii | reverse complement strand
CTCAAGGATTCCTCACTCATGGGATTTTTTCTCTTTCCTCCCCCTGATCCCCCACATGAGGTTTCCATGTTAAACATGATTACAGATACAGTGCAACGATCCTCGGGTAGTGCCTAGCCCATTTTCTATCCAAACACTAGGTGACATCATGTCACTTAGTCTAGCAGAGTCCTATCTTCCAATAGATCTAGTTCCTAAAACTTTCTTCCTATTCCTATATCATTTGATCCTCTTTCTTCCTCCCTCTATGGTGAATCTATCCCTATTAGTAACCAGGATTCTAAGAAGAAGAAGATTGGGCAGATGACCTGAAGCTTGGGGGCATGTCTCCAACCTCTGGACATCATTCTAAAGTTAAACCACCAACTTATTATGATGATGTTGGGGGAAAGGTACCAACCTTTGAACACCATGTTGGGAAAAAACCCTCCAATAGGTATCTATCAATGTACCAACCTTTGGACACCATGTTGGGAAGAGGGTCATTCATAGATATTACATTGAGCATTGTTTAATCTCATTTTCAATCTCATCAAAAATAAAACCAACTCTAAGAATAGTTCATTTTTCTGTGTCAAGCTCATTAAAAAATGAAATAGACTATGATCATACTTTTTCATCCTTCAATATCATCCAACCATGAAGAGGAGTCTTTCAAGTGGTAGTTTACCCCTTCTTCGGCCTCATAAGACTAATTAGGAAAAAGGTATACTCTAGTCAATCATGACTGGAAGATTTCTCCCTTGTACTGTTTTACACTTTTTCGGTCTTGGGGGACTAAATTTATGAAAAAGATCATCCATGGAGTTGTCTTTAAGATCTTTTCAAAATATCTAAAAATGAAAAGACTGTAGATTTTTTCTTCTTTGGACTCGTAAAACATGCATTCAAGGACCCATAAGGGGCCAAATCCCTCCTTTAGGTTCGTTGGACATATAATGAGAGAGTCATCGAAGATGAGCTATACCAAGAATTTGTTAGCCTCCTCAAGCTCATTAAAAAACAAAGAGGTACTCACCCATCATGGTGGGGGGGGGATTTGAGGGAAGTGGGCCAATTTTTTGAGAACTTAATGGAAGTTATTTCATTTTCTCCCTTGAACATGGCACATGTTTTTGTATTGTCTTACAGTTGGCTAATCTTCTTTTCTATGAGTCATACCAATCCTATGAGTCCTCATAATCCTTCGTCTCACCCAAAGAATGCCTCGATGATCATCACACTATTTTTTGGTCTATCTCTCAATCGATTCAATGCTACCAAGTCATTTTTCATTCCTCATAATGTTTAAGGGAAATCTCAGCCAATAAATCACTCTTTCGTATCATCCATTTTCATACCCATGTCAGTTAGTCCTCATTTAATCTATAATATTTCATCACTTTCCTATGTCAGTTTTTTATCGATGATGAGCGATACCTCAATGCCCTCCTTCAACAAGTATGTTCCTGTCAATTTCAACACATTATCTAGGAATTAGACTTAGAAACCGGTTAGTACCTTGGAACCTCCATGCCTAAATGGTTCATTTGTTCACATTATTTGGAATGTACTATGGTACCTTGGGAGTCATTTTCATCATTAGTGATTTCCCTTGCACTTGTTAATGGTATGCGTTAATCACTAGTAATCAAGTGGTTTGTACCATGTTCAAAATCAAGTCATCTACTCACATGGCTAGAATTGAACTATTTCAGGATCGGTGTGAAGACATTCAGTTGTGCACTCACTCTGTTATGTTATTTACCTAGGCTATTATGGAGATTATTTGAGTATGTAGAAGATTCTAGTATAATCACAACTTCACATGGATCCGCAGTGTATTCGTCGGTGGCCATGCTTTGAGTCAGTTTACTCTGAGCATAGGTATGCCTACCTAGGGGATGGTACATATATATTGTTTGGTATTTCTTTGCAGCTTCCGCCAAGCTCTCCTAATCCAACACCCATGCATATTTTTGTAGAGTGTTTCATCCATCATCCTTTCTTCTGACCTCACACTTTAGGGTGCATCTATTACACACCAAATTCCCACACTCCTAAGTGTCTTAATTAAGTGTCGTATGCATCTTACTAAGTGTCACATGCACTTTATTGAGTGTCTTATGCACCTTACTAAGTGTCACATTCACTTTATCGAGTGTCTTATGAACCTTACTAAGTCTTGTATGCACTTTATTAAGTGTCGCATATTTGACACCATGGAAGAACATTTTTCATAATCCTTAATCATTGTGTTGGATAAAAAATCATCATGAGAAGGTCGAAAAAAATGCTTGTTGCCTTAATATTTTAACCATTTTTTAAGGTCAATGCTCCTCTTCCCATGTATAGGGAGCATTGAACTCTTATCAACACTCCCTTCCCATGTATAGGAAGCGTTGAAAACACTTTGTGCTCAATACTGGGAGAGCGTTGAAGTTGTTAGGGAAGTTACAACTAGCTCTGAGATTGTCTGAAGTGGTTTTGTTCTAGGGGTTGATTAATGAGTAGCGTCACCCATATTCCCTTAATTTTTAGTAACCAAATACTAACCTAAGGAGATAAAATCTCAACTATTCCCTAAATTGGAAATTGTTGTTGAACCTCCCAAATAATATATAATGAGGCCACTCAAGGGTGAAAGGGAGTTCAGAAATAGTTCAGGAGCATCATAATTATCATCCAGTTATGAATAAAGGGGATGGAAAGGAGAATCTTGGAGGAATGCTAGCACAACAAAAATACAGTTATAAGTTTTTCCAACATTTCTCATGATTAATATAACTTGGCCTATTTCCTCATTCCTATTTTATTGAATTTAATGCATGAATGCTTGTCATAGTTTAACTTAGATAGATTGGATTTTATCTAAACATAGTATAAGAGAAGGGTTGTCTTACTTTTTGTAGGGAGATTTCAAGAGTTTGCTTCTATGCTCAGAGATTGGATCAGGTCTGACACCAAAGCAGTGAGTAAAACCTACGAGAAGAAGGTTAGATATATATTTCTCTTTCTCTTTATCCTCAAAATTCATGCATAAAAACATATACTAAATAGGGAAGAGAGATGTTAGTGTCCACTTGTTCTCTTTTGTCCTGGATCGAAGAGAACCTGGTCCAGGAGGAGTTTAACCTGTCCACAGGGTGAAATTTATCACAACATAAAATTGGTGACCATATTGGGGAAAGATTGTTCCTAGGTTTCTATCCCTTTGAATCTTGGTTGTCCTTTGATATTTTTGATATTGATTCTTTCTCTTTGAACTCGTCCTTCTTTCTGGTGAATATGGGAAAAATTTAGTGTTACTTCAACCACTTCCAGGCTTCAACGCTCCTCCACAGTGACCCAAAGAGCATTGAAAACCCTTATCAACACTCCCTACTAGTGTTATAAGAAGAATTGACCCTTTTTCAATGACCTGTCATCCTCATTACATGAGAATTGATCTCCTTCCCAGGTCAGTTTTCAGTGCATTTTTCTTTCTTCTCCTTAAATTCTGGATTCAGAGATTTTCCTCAAAGTCCTCTGAACTTGGTTATGACTTTGTTTGATTAAAAGAATTATGATCGCCAAATTTTATTGCCACCTTTGAGCTTGCAAGTCCTTCATAATTAGAGAATGAGCATGACTACCTTTGGCTAACCTGAACCTTTGTTCAAATTATGTCTTAGCAGTGGTTTTATCCTCATCACGAAGGTTTTCAAACTTTTGTTATCCTAATTTCAAAAACCTATTTTTAAGTTTTCATCCTTGATTTGGAATTGGAACTTGGAGTTTTGATTCTTGCTACTCATTTTTTGAGGTTTTCAAATGGTGATTTCCTTTCTATTTTGCAAATTTGAGTCCTTGATTGAACAATTTGTCTCACAATTGGATGCTTTCAGTTCTCGTCAATATTTTGAGTGCACTTTGTTTGGTTTTTTTTTTCTTCATGTTCCTTTGTGTCAAACATTGATTTCTTTCAAACATTGAAATTAAGGAAGAATAAAAGTTTTGCATTTGAAGATATTTAATTGCATATGCAACCAAACAAAGAGGATTTTTTTCATTCTTAGAAGTTTTATTTTGGTACATGTTTTGAAAGAGTGAGTCTTGCATTTTCTTTAGTATTTAAGAAACATTTGTTTGATAGTTTTGCATCATTCTTCTCTTAATTTAAGAGGAAAATTGAAAAGTTGCATGATATTGAGTGTTTGTTAAGAAGAAAATAACTCTTACCCTTCTCATAGATAGAATTCATCAAAAAGAAATGTTTTCATTTCATTATTTTTGCATTCTATTGGAATCGAGTCTCACACATAATTAGTTTCACCTTCATGGACATTTTTGAGTAACAAAGCCATTAAAATCAACCAATGTTCTAATAAAATCAACTAGAAATTTTTTAGTTTATATACACCAACAATACCATAGGGTTAGAATATTTGGACTAGGAAAAGTGAGTAAATTGTCCAATATTACTAAACAAGATTGTAGAAAACTAAAGAGTGACAAAATAAATTAGTCATATAGGCATAGCCAAGAACCCCCTCTAACATAGAGGATAAACATGAGGTCGCATGCAAAAGAGCAGCGGATATTACCCCTCCAAATCTTGACCAATCGTAGCAGAAAGAGTGTATATTGGGGGGTTTTCTTGAGTGTTACTGGTTCATTTGGGCTTGGTGCTTCATGAATATCTAATTTGTTTGAGGTCCTCAAGAGTAATACTGGTCCAATTTTCTTCATCCCTATGGAAGAACTTCGAAATTTGTTATCCTTCCCATACATTCGATCTCGACTGTCCATTGTACCCTCTCGAAGTTCAACTGCTAGTTGGTAACCTTAGTGGCCTTTCCTATGTATCTACAGAGTTAAATGTGGGGGGCTGCTCACAGTACCTATGGGAGACGTCACATCACACTTTCAGTACCCTTGAAGGGTGATCTCATGAAGTGAGGTTTGCTTTCACTGAGAAGGGTTGTTATGTGGAGGTCGAGGTAACTGCTTCTCACATCTTCATTGACGGATTGACATCCCATCTTCGAAAGATCCTTTTACATATTGTTTGTTTGGTTGATTACCCGTATATATTTTTTAGGGGTATTTACTTTCAGAGTTCATAGTTGGCCTTAAGTATTGTTATTTTACTTTCACCATGGTCAATCAAGGGCTTCGAAGATCCTGTAGAATGCAAGGTTTGGATATTAAAGTTTGGGAACCTCAACAGGACTCTTTTAATGAAGGAATTGTTGAATAAAAATCTTCTAAAACTAGGAGCGTAGATCTTGTAAGTGGCCAACATGCAGAAGAACTAGTCACAACCTTTGTAGAAGGTGTTGTACCTTATGCAAATCCCCCTTTAACTAATCCTCTTGGCCCAATACTTGTTGAAAAACCATCCACAAGATTTATTGACACTTATTATTCTTATCGTTTACTGACTAGTTAAACCAATAGGTTATCTTTTGATTACACTGATGAAATATGGATTCCCCCAATGGACCCGTAGATAGCTGCACTAGTATAGATCACTAGTGTTGGTGCATCTTCTTTACTGGAAACATCCATGACCCAGGTTACTCTGACACAACCACTTGTGAGCACATCTCTTTCTGTACATGGATCGGGTAATATTCCTGCTTCACTAATCCCACATATGCACACACCAAGTTCTTTACTTGGTCATCCCATGAGTTAGATGGCCAGTAGTAAATTTGTTCACACAACCACAATTACACAAGCTACTCAAACAACATCTCCAAATTTACAAATGGGGAGTTCTTCTATACCCCCTTCATAGGAGGTCAATCTTTAGTTGGAGGGAAACCTTTTGCTGGGGGGAAACCCTCAACTATGAGGCAAACTCCTATATGGGGGTGGAAAAAACAAACCTGGGGGAAATCCACTCATGCAGGTCCTTATATTCCCACTACTACTAGCATGTATCCTAGACAACCATATCTAGGAATTGAAAATCCTTTATGTGGTCAACCTAATACGATGGGAATTCTTTATCAAGGAATTTTTCCCAATCAATATGTGAACCCCATGATTCCAACACAATATCCCCCTCAAACATAGTATATGGGAGGTTCATCAAGACAACCAAAATACATGGGGGGACCTTCGAGTTAATTGAAATACATGGGGGGACCATCGGTTCAACTTTAGTACATGGAGGGACCCTCATCTCAACCATAATACATAGGAGGACCATTCGGTCAACCAAAATACATGGTATTACCATCTTGTTTTTCCATCCCGTCGCAACCTATATATGATCCTACTGGTGTTTCTATGACACATGGTTTACTACCAGTATCCACAGGTTAACTGAAAGCTTCCATTATTGGCTACAATAGATCTTCCTAACCTATCATGTTTGACCAATTATCCCATACTGCATGCCCCATTTTTGCCTCCAATCCCTGCCAAAATACCTTTCAATATCCAAAACTTCAACGGGAGACCTGGAGAATACCCTAATAACCACTTAATGAACTTCCATCTTTGGTGTTCTTCGAAATATTTGGTGGATGATACCATTCATTTACGAATTTTACAATGAACCCTCACAGGAGCAGAATAAAAATGGTATATTGAACTGCCACAAAATTCCTTTAGTGACTTAAACTCTTTAGTTATGGATTTTTTGACACATTTCTAGCTGTTGATTTGGTATGAAACAGGTACAAAGATTTTAACTTCGCTTAAGAAATCCACCTCCACTCACATATATGATCATATTTAGGAATCAAAGCAGTAGTGACGGTTGATTAAAGTCATTATTCTAGACCAACTCTTGTCTGATTGGTTTACCAAGTCACTTATTCCACCCATATCTAGAGATGTCTCCATGAGAGGTGTTGTCACTGAGGAGAAATCCATCAGTCGTGATCAATATTTGGACTTGGTTTATTATGATTCCAACACACTTTATGATCTGATCACTCATGCTTCTCTCTCGTTGAATGAACTATCAATACCTTCTCTGAAATCTCATGTCGATGGCATGGTGGGTTCCATTACCAGCACCAAAATTGCTTCCTCTCATGTTCAAAACTCTAAGGTGAATGAGTTCCATTCCACTTCATTTAACCAACCTGGAGGTTAGAATAAAAACAAAGGTAAATACAAGAAATATTCTAACCAACAACAGAGTACAAAAATTGTCGATACACAACCAAAAAGGAAATATAATCTTCCATGCATGATTTGTACGAAGGAACATGACACAAAATATTTCCCTCATCGTGAGGAAGTCACTAAATTTATGAAGGGTACCTCCCTACCTACAATGTTAACTGACTCTTTCCCAATTCAACAACAATAAATGGTTGCAAAAAATCATGCCCCTCTGCAAGGGGGAAACACAGGTCATTCCAACCATGGGGATGCTTCCTCAAGTGTTTCTCAAGTTTTTATGTGTAAGGATATTGTTATTCTAAGAAGTAGATCTAAGACTTATGACACTCCTCCGGACAATCATGCCAATGGAGGTCCTACCAATAATCCCTCCACTTCCACTCCTCCTCCATCCTCTGCCCCTCTTTATATTGAGAGGCATGTTGTTGACTCAACTTTAATCCAAGTGCCTGCGCAATCACCTTGTGCTATGTCGACACTTGAAGTTCTACAAAATTTTCCAAGTAAACATTTAACATTGTTGTCATCCATTGTAGTTTTGCATCCATAAGTGTCAAATTTGATTATGTTTAAGATGGACTATTTTAAGTCGAGGCTCTCCCATCACCTGACATTCCATATCCACACTTTGGTTCATGGGAAGAACACCCATCGCATTGGTTTGGATGAAGGATATTCCACATGTGTCATGTATTTTTCCTATTAGAGATCCATTGGTTCTCTTGAACTCCACCAGTCTGCTACCACCCTTAAAGTGTTTGATGGATGTGGTTTCCAACCTTACAGACTCTTTCAATATTTTGTTTTGGAATTAAAGGGAAACATTGTTTTTATCGACATTGAAGTGGTTGATGTGACCTTGGATTATAATTTGTTTCTTGTTCGCAATTGGTTCTATGTGATTAGTGTCATCACTTCTTCAGTCTTTCACATTTTTCAATCCCCCATCAAGGTAAAATTGTGATTGTTGACCAACTTGATTATTGCACACTAGATCTCAATAATTCTCCAGTGAATAATGTCCCTTTCCTGAGATAGTTCGATCTTAAGTATGAAAGTGTCGGGGTAGGTCTCCTGAAGGATTCCTCACTAATGGGATTTTTTTCCCTTACCTCCCCCTGATCCCCCACATGAGGTTTCCTTGTTAAACATGATTACGACTACGGTGCAATGATCCTATGAATCATTTTATCATCAGGTAGTGCATATCCCATCTACGATTGAAACACTAGGTGACATCATGTCACTTAGTTTAGGAGAGTCACATTAACTTCCACAAGATCTGGTACCTAAACCTTCCCTTCCTCTACCTATATAAATTGATCCTCTTTATTCCTCCCTCTATGGTGAACCTATCCCTATTAGTAACCAATATTCTGAGAAGAATAAGAGTAGGAAGAAAAATTGAATCTTGGGTGGTATGTCTCCAGCCTTTGGACATCATATTGAAGTTAAACCACCAACTCTTTATGATGATGTTGCGGGGAAATTACAAACCTGTGAACACCATGTTGGGAAAAAATACACCAATAGGTATCGATCAACATACCAACCTATGTACATCATGTTGGGATGTGTCCCCTTCATGGGTATTACATCATGCATAGTTTATTATCGTTTTCAAGATTGTCAAAAATGAAACAACCTCTAAGCACAGTTTGGTTTTCTTTGTCAAGCTTGTTAAAAAATGAAGCAGATTATAAGCATACTTCATCGTCCTTCGATCTCGTTAAACCAAAAAGAGTCCAAAGTTTGAAAATTCATGGAATCATTCCATCAGAGTCCAATGATGTAAACCTACTCTAGAAGGCAAGGATACCTACCATTGAGGCATGCAGGTTCCAAGGTACTAATTGGTTTCTAAGTATAATTCCCAAATAATGTGTTGAATTCAACAGGAACAAACTCATTGAAGGAGGGCCTTGAGGTGTCCCTCATCATCAACACAAAAGTGACATAGTAAAGTGATGAAATATGATACATCAAATGAGGACTGAATGACACTGGTATGAAAATGAATGATACTATTGAGTGATTAATTGGCTTAGACTTCCCTTGAACATTATGAGGCACAAAAAATCACTTGGAAACATTGACTCGATTGAGAGATAGACCAAAACATAGTGCGACAATAAGTGGGGCACTATTCGGGTGAGTTGAAGGAGTATGAGGACTCATAGGATTGGTATGAGTCAGAGACAAGCAGATTAACCAATTGTAAGACAAGACACAAAAAGGTGTCATGCTCAAGAGTGAAAATTAAACAACTGGCATTAAGTTTTCAAAAAATTGACCCACTTCCCTCAAATTCCCCCCCCTCCATAATGGGTGAGTACCTCTTTGTTTTTTAATGAGCTTGAGGAGGATAAAACATGCTCGGTATAGATCATCTTTGATGAGTCCCTCATCATATGTTTAACGAACCTAAAGAAGGAGGTATTTGGCCCCATATGGGTCCTTCAATGCATGTTTTATGAGTCCAAAGAAGGAAAACACAATGATATTTTCATGTTTATAGAGTCTAAAAGGATCTTAAAGACAACTCCATGGATGCTCTTTTTCGTAAATTTATTTCCCCGAGCCCGAAAATGTGTAAAACAATACAAGGGAGAACTCTTCTAGTCATGATTGACTAGAGTATAACTTTTTTGTAGTTAGTCTTACGAGGCCAAAAAAGGGGTAAACCACCACTCTAAATATGACTCTTTGTGGTTTAACTAGCTCGAAGGACGACGAAGTATTCTTATAAACTTCTTCATTTTTAACAAGATTGACAAAGAAAAACAAATTGTGCTTGGAGGTTGTTTCATTTTTGACGAGCTTGAAAACAATAATAAACTCTGCTCGGTGTAAAACCCATGAAGGGGACTCATCCCAACATGATGTACAAAGGTTGGTACATTGATCGATATATATTGGTGGATTTTTTCCCAACATGGTGTTCATAGGTTTGTAATTTTCCCACAACATCATCATAAGGAGTTGGTGGTTTAACTTCAATATGATGTCCAAAGGCTGGAAAAATGACCCCCAAGATTCATCTTGTCTTCCTACTCTTCTTCTGCTTATAATCCTGGTTAATAATAGGGATAGGTTCGCCAGAGAGGGAGGAAGAAAGAGGATCAATTGATATAGGTAGAGGAAGGGAAGGTTTAGGTACCAGATCTTGTGGAAGCTTACGAGACTCTCCTAGACTAAGTGATATGATTTCACCTAGTGTTTCAGTGGTAGATGGGATAGGCACTACCTGAGGATCAAATTATTCGAAGGATCATTGCATTGTATTCATAATAATGTTTAACGAGGAAGCCTCACGTGGGGGATCAAGGGGAGGTAAGGGAAAAAATCCCATGAGTGAGGAATCCTTTAGGATACCTACCCCCACACTTTCATACTTAAGATCGGACTTTCCCAGGAAAGGGACATTATTCATTGGAGAATTATTTAGATCTAGTGTGCAACAATCAATTTGGTCAACAGTCACAATTTTGCCTTTATGGGGAAATTGAAAAATGTGAAAGACTGAAGAAGTGACGACAATAATCACATAGAACCAATTGTGACCAAGAAACGAATTATAATCCAGGGTCGCGTCAACCAATTCAATGTTGATAGAAAAAAAAATTCCCTTTAATTCCACAACAAAATATTTCAAGAGTCCATAAGGTTGGAAGCCACATCCATCGAACACTTTAAGGGTGGTAGGAGAATAGTGGAGTTCAGAAGAACTAATGGCTCTCCAAAAGGAAAAATACATGACACCTGTGGAATCTCCTTCATCCAAACCAATGCGATGGATGTTCTTCCCATGAACCAAAGTGTGGATATGGAATGTCAGGTGATGGGAGACCCTCAACTTAAAATAGTCCATATTAAACATAATCATATTTGATGCCTCTAGATGCAAAAATACAATGGCTGACAACAATGTTTGATGTTGACTTGGACTATTTTGTAGAACTTCAAGTGTCGACATAGCACAAGGTGATTGCGTGGGAACATGGATTAAATACTAATTTTTGAATTGTGCCCTTGGGAGAACGCAACATTGATTCAACAACAAACTTCTTGATATGAAGACAGGAAAAGGATGGAGGAGGAGTGGAAGTGGAGGGCTTATTTGTAGGACCTCCACTGGCATGATTTTCTGGAGTGGCATAAGTCTTATCTCTAGTTGTTATACTAACCATATCCTTAAACATAAAAAACTGAGCGACGCTTGAGGAAGCATCCCCATGGTGGGAATGAGTACCTATGTTACCCCCTTGGAGAGGGTCAAGATTTTTTGCAACCATTTGTTGCTGCTGAATTGGGAAGGAGTAAGTTTGCATTATAGGTAGGGAGGTACCCTTTAGAAATTTAGGAACTTCCTCACGATGAGGGAAATCTTTCATGTTGTGGTCCTCTATACAAATCATGAAGGGAAGATTATATTTCCTTTTAGGTTGTGTATCTACAGTTTTTCTACTCTGTTGTTGGTTAGAATATTTCTTGTATTTATCTTTGTTTTTATTCTGACCTCTGGGTTGGTTAGATGAAGAAACATCCAAGGATTTCCCTCACATTTTTTAATGGTATACATTAATGACTAGTAATCAAGTGGTTTCTACCATGTTCGACATAAAGTCATCTATTCACATGGATAGAATCATACTATTTTGGGATCAATATGAATACCTTAGGTTGGGCGCTCACTCTTTTATGTGCTTTACCCAAGCTTCTATGGACATCATTTGAGTATGTAGAATATTCTAGTATAATCACCATATTGGAAATCTCAATGATGTATATGATGTGACATAGATCCACATTGTATTGGATTGTGGCTATGTTTTTTTCATATCGTAGCTCCACTTTATATTATTTTTTCCTACTATCAAATCATGTCGTGGAGGTATGGATTCACAATGTATCTCTAGTGGCCATATCCTTAGTTAGTACTTTCATGGATTACATCTCTCTCTGCACATGGGTTGGGTAATATTCATGCTTCACTAATCCCACATACGCAAACACCAAGTTCTTTACTTGGTCATCCCATTGTCCAAATGGATAGCATTCAAATTGTTCACACAACCACAATTACACAAGATACTCAACCTCCATATCAAAATTTACAAATGGGGAGTTCTCCTATGCCCTTTGATAGAGATAAATATTCAGTTGGAGGGAAACCTTTTGCTGGGGAGAAACCCTCAACTATGAGGAAAACCCCTATCTAGGGGAAACAACAACAAAACCGGGGACAAGCTGCTCATGCGGGTGATTCCATTCCCACTACTATTGGAATGTATCCTAGAGAACCATATCCAAGAGTTGTAAATACTTTATGGGGTCAACCTAATATGGTGGGCATTCATCAACAAGGAATTTTTCCCAATCAATCTGTGAACCCCATGATTCCAATACAACATCCCCCTCAAAAACAGTATATGGGAGGTCCATCAGGCCAACGTAAATACATGGGGGGACTGTCAGGTTAGCTGCAGTATATGGGGGGATCATTAGGTCAACCACAACACATGGTGGAAACCTCAGGTTAGCCACAATACATAGGAGGACCATCTGGTCAGCCACAATATATGGGAGGACCATCTAGTTTTTCTATCTCGTCGCAACCTGTGTATTGTCCTACTAGTTTTCATATGACACATGGTTACTACCAGTATCCATAGGTTAACCAACCACTTCCATTTTTTTCTACATTAGATATGCTTGATCTATCAATTTTTACCAATGATCCCATACTGCATGCCTCGTTTTGGCCTCCAATTCCTGCCAAAATACCTTTTGATATCCCAAAACTCAAAGGGAGACCTGGAGAAGACCCTAATAACCACATAATGACCTTCCATATTTGGTGTTCTTTGATTTGTTTGATGGATGTTTTCATTTTTTTATTAATTTTCTAGTGAACCCTCACAGGAGTGGTAACGAAATGGTATATTGAACTGCCATGACATTCCTTTAGCGACTTCAACTCTTTAGCTATGGGGTTTTTGATACATTTCCAACTGTCGATTTGGTATGAAACCGGTACAAAGATTTTAAATTATCTTAAGTAATCCACCTCCACTCACATATATGATCATATTCAAGAATGAAGATGGCGGCGATGGTTGATTAAATCCACTATTCCAGACCAACTCTTGGAAGATTGGTTTACCAAGTCACTTATGCCACCCATCACTAGAGATGTCACCATGGGAGGTGTTGTCACTGAGGAGTAATCCATCATTAATGCTCAATATTTTGACTTTGTATATTCCCTTTATGAAACACTTTATGTTCTTATCCCTCATGCTCCTCTCCCATTGAATGACCAATAAATACCTTCTCTAGAAGCCCATACCGATGGCATGGTGGGTTCTTTTACCAACACCAAAACCGCTTCCTCCATGTTCAAACCTATGAGGTGAATACGGTACCGTCCAATACATCTCACCAACCTAGAGGTCAGAAGAAAAACAAAGGTAAATGCAATAAATCTTATAACCAAGAGGAGAGTACAAAAAATATTGATACCCAACTGAAAATGAAATATAATATTCCTTGCATGATTTGTACAGAGGACCACTACATGAAAGATTACTTGCATCGTGAGGAAGTCACTAAATTTATGAAGGGTACCTCCCTACCAGTAATGTTAACTGAACCTTTCCCAATTCAGTAGCAACAATTTTTTGCACAAAATACTACCCCTCTGCAAGGGGGAAACACAAGTCATTCCCACCATAGGGATGCTTCCTCAAGCGTCGCTCAAGTTTTTATGTGTAAGGAGATAATTAGTCTAACCACTAGAGCTAATACTTATGACACTCCTCTTGGAAATCATGCCAATGGAGGTTCTACCAATAAGCCCTCCACTTCCACTCCTCCTCCATCCTCCACCCCTCTTCATATTGAGAGGCCTATTAATGACTCATTGTTGTTCCTACCCAAGGGAACAATTCAAAAATCGGTATTTAATCCAAGTGCCAATGTTGCTAAAAACTACAACATTGTTGAATATTTGGTGCAAGCAAATTTTTCTATGTTGATGCTATTACACATAAAAAATACTCACTTTGATAGTGTCACAAGTGTCTTCATTACAAGTGTCACATTTTTCTCACAAGTGTCGTAAGTGTCAAGAAAGCATACTGCCATAATGCTTATGTTGTACCTATAAAGACATCAAAAGGACACTTGAAACACCTCAAACATTTGATTTGGAAGAAGAGGAAAGGTTAACTGGGTTTATCAACCTCTTTCCATTTGAAAGAAGCATAAAATTGGAGTTTTTATAGGAGAGCGCTCCCCTATACCTCTCTAAGGAGTGTTGGTGCCCCCCTATGCACTATATGGGAGCGTTATAACACTCCCTCCACTCTTTTGGAGGAGCGCTACTGCTGGTGGGAGTGTTGGCACCCCCCTAAACCTTACTAGGGAGCATTATAATGCTTTGACAGCCTTTTTGAGGGAGCGCTACCTATTCTGGGTAGCAGTTGGTCTGTTGAGAAAAATGGGGGAAAGATCCCTTCAACCCTTGAAGGCAGTTGGATTCGAATCCTTGGTTAAAGCCATGATATCAGGGAAGATCCCTAACTAAGAGAGGAAAATCATCAACTTACCCCAAATATATCTCAAGTTGTTGAGCCTCTCTAAACCTATATAAGCAAGCTTTCTTATGGTGAAAAGGGATCTGGATGCAGAATGATACCAAGCTTATGATCTCATAAGTGATATTTGGAGGGAAGGATTAGAAGCATGAAACCTATGATCTCATGGGAAACACATAGTGAAGTGGAAGAGAATAATCAGTGAAGTTGTTGTTCTTCTGATCGTGGTTCTTTTGAGCAAGGGTTAGACAAAGAGGATTTGATGAAGTTGTTGCGCTCGCATCTACGGTTGTAAGTTTCTTTCATTATTGTTCTCATCAATATAATATGCTTGGCCTGTTTCTTTCTAGTTCGTGTTTGATCTCACATGAACTTGTCTCTAAGTAGATAGATTTGTTTTAAGCTAATCTCAGTAGAGTAGGAAGTGGTTGTACTTTCGTTTGTCTACAGGGCTTGTTAAGGAGCGAAAGATTGGAGCTCAACTTGGACCATGTAGGGACAAACACTAGTAAAAGGTACTTCTTTTCTCCTTCCTCCTCACACATTAGTTTATATATACCTAAATGGAAGTCAGTGACCATGATAAGCATCTTCTTTCTTAAGAGTCTAGCTCTCAAGAGGAGATCTACCTGTCCGCAGGGAGATTTTCCTTCAACAGATTTTCCTTCGATGAGTTCTACAAAACTCTCCAAGCTAGCATAGAACCATGTTGTCAGCCATTGGAGTTTTGGATCCCTATATTTCAAGTATAATTATGTTTAATCTAGACTATATTAAGCCGAGGCTCTCCCATCACTTGGAATTCCTAATCCATGTTATGGTTCATGGGAAGAATATCCATCACACTCTTTGTGATGAATAATCTTCCACATGTGTCATGTCTTTGTCCTGTTGGAGAGCCATTTGGTTCTTCTTAACTCCACTTGTCTCCTACCACCCATAAATCATTTTATCGACGTGGTTTCCAACCTTACAGAATATTGTAATATTTTTCTATGGAATTAAAGGGAAAAATTGTTTCTATGGATATTGAAGTGGATGATGGACCCCTAGATTACAATTTGTTGCTTGGTCACAATTGATTCTATGCGATGACTATAATCGCTTCTTTATTCTTTCGCATTTTGAAATTTTCCCATCAAGGGAAAATTGTGACTATTGACCAACTTGATCATTGCACACCACATATCAATAATTATGTAGCGAATACTATCCATTTCCTGGTACAGTCCGATCTTAAGTACAAAAGTGTGGGGGTAGGTATCCTCAAGGAATCCTCACTCATGGTAATTTTTCCCTTACCTGTCCTTGATCCCCCACATGATGTTTCCTTGTAAAACATGATTATAGTTATGGTGCAACAATCCTTTGAATCAGTCTATCTTTGGGTAGTGCCTAGCCCATCTTCCACTGAAACACTAGGTGATATCATGTCACTTAGTCTAGCAGAGTCTCATCTTCCACAAGATCTAGTACCTAAACCTTCCCTTCCTCTACCAATATCAATAGATCCTCTTTATTCCTCCCTCTCTGGTGAACCTATCCCTATTAGTAACTAGGAGTTTAAGCAGAAGAAGAGTAGGCGGACGAACCAAATCTTGGGGGGAATGTCTCCAACCTCTGGACATCATACTAAAGTTAAACCACCAACTTCTTATGATGATGTTGTGGGAAAAGTACCAACCTTTGAACAACATGTTGGGTAAAAACCCACCAATAGGTATTGATCAATGTTCCAACCTCTGGAAATCATGTTGGGAAGAGGCTTTCCCATGGATATTACACTGAGCATTGTTTATTCTCATTTTCAAGCTCGTAAAAAATGTAACCAACTCCGAGCATAGTTCATTTTTCTGTGTCAATCTTGTTAAAAAAAGAAGCAGACTACGAGCATACATCGTCTTCCTTTGAGCTCGTTAAACCATGAAGAGTCATATTTCGAGTGGTAGTTTACCCCTTTTCCGGCCTCATAAGACTAACTATGAAAAAGTTATACTCTAGTCAATCATGACTAGAAGAGTTCTCCCTTGTATAGTTTTACACATTTTTGGGCTTGGGGGACCAAATTTACAAAAAAGAACATCCATGGAGTCATTTTTAATATCTTTTAAGACTCTCTAAACATGAAAATATCATCGATTTTTCCTTCTTTCGACTCTTAAGACATGCATTGAAGGACCCATACGGGGTCAAACCCCTCCTTATTCAGATTTGTTAAACATATAATGAGGGACTCATCGAAGATGAGTTATACCAAGCATTTTTTGTCCTCCTAAATCTCATTAAAAATTAAAGAGGTACTCACCCATCATGGTGGGGGGGAATTTGAGGGAAGTGGGTCATGTTTTTTAGAACTTAATGGCAATTGTTTCATTTTCTCCCTTGAACATGGCACCTGTTTGTGTCTTGTCTTACAGTAGGGTAATATACTTGTCTCTGAATCATACCAATCCTATGAGTACTCATACTCCTTCATCTCAACCGAAGAGTGTCCTATTGATCGTTGCACTATGTTTTGGTCTATATCCCAATCGATTCAATGATTCCAAGTCATTTTTCATGCCTCATAATGTTCAAGGGAAGTTTCCTCCAATTTATCAATATTCAATATCATCCATTTTCATATGTGTGTTAGTCAGTCCTCATTTGATCTATCATATTTCATCACTTTCCTATGTCAATTTCATGTCGATGATGAGGGATACCTGAAGGCACTCCTTTGAAAAGTTTGTTCTTGTTGAATTCAACACGTTATCTAGGAATTAGACTTAGAAACCAATTAGTACCTTGTAACCTACATGCCTCAATGGCAGGTCTCCTCACCTTTGACAATAGGTTTACATCATGGGTCTTTGATCAAATGATTCCATGAATCTTAGACTTCGACTCATTTGTTCACATACATTGGAATGTACTAGGGTACCTTGGGAGTCATTGTCATCATTGGTGATTTCCCTCACACTTTTTAACAGTATACATTAATGATCGGTAATCAATTGGTTTCTACCATCTTTGACATCAAGTCATCTATTCACATGGATAGAATCATACTCTTTTAGGATCAGGATGGAGACCCTCGGTTGGTGCTCTCTATGTTATGTTCTTTAACCAGGTTATGATGGAGATCATATGAGTATGTAGAAGATTCCAGTATAATCACAATATTGGCAATATCATTAATGTATATGTTGTCACAAGGATCCACTTTGTATTGGTTTGTGGCTATGGTTTTTTCATATCATAGCTCCACTATGTATTATTTCATGGATATGGTCAAATCATGTCATGGAGGTATGGATCCACATTGTATATCTGATGGCCATATCCTTAGTCAGTACTTTCATGGATCTGCAGTGCATTGGTCAGTGGCCATGCTTTGAGTTAGTTTACTACAAACATAGGTATGTATTCCTCAAGGATGATAACTATATACTATTTGATGCTTGTTTTCATCTTCTGCCAGGATGTCCTACTCGAGTTTATCTGACCTCACACTTTATGGGGCATCTGTTCCACACTAAATTCCCACACTCCTAAGTGACACACTTAACTTTCATAAGTGTTTTATGCACCTTAATAAGTGTCACATGCACTTTATCGAGTGTCGTATGCACCTTACTAAGTGTCACATGCACTTTATTAAGTTTGACAACTTTAACACCATGGATGAACATTTGTCATAATCCCTAATCAATGTGGAGGAGAATAAATCATCATGAGAAGGTCGAAAAACTTCTTTTTACCTTGATATTTTGAGCATTTTTTAAGGTCAATGCTCCCCTTCCCATGTATAGGGAGCATTGAAATCTTATCAATGTTCCCCTACCCATGTACAGGGAGCATTGACAATACTCTATGCTCAATACCGGGGGAGCATTGAAGTTTTAAAGGAAGTTACAACTAGCCCTCCATTTTCTGAGGGTTAGGTCCAAGCTTCTCTTAAGTGGTTTTGGTAGAGGGGTTGAGTTATGAGTCAAGTCACCCATATTCCCTCCATTTTTGGTAACCAAATCCTAACCTAAGGAGCTAAAATCCCAACTATTCCCTAAATTGGATATGGTTGTTGAACCTCCCAACTCCTATATAATGAGGCCACTCAAGAGTGAAAGGGAGTTCAAAATTTTTTTAGGAGCATCATAATTATCATTTGATTATGCATGAAGGGGATGGAAAGGAGAATCTTTGAGGAACACTAGCACAACATCAGTACAATTATAAGTGTTTCCATTATTTCTCATTACTAATATAACTTGGTCGATTTCCTCATTCCTATTTTATTAACTTTAATGCATGAATGTTTGTCATAGTTTAATTTAGATAGATTGGATTTTATCTAATGTTACATAGTATAAGATAAGGTGTGTATTACTTTTTGGATAGATATTGCAAGAGTTTTATTCTATGCTTAGGGCTTGGATCAGGTCTGACACCAGAGCAGTGAGGAAAACCTACAAGAAGATGGTTAGATCTGTATTTTTCTTTCTCCTAAAACTTTATGCATAAAATCATAGAATATATAGGGAGGAGGAACGTTAGTGTCCACTTCTTCTATTTTGTCCTAGACAGAAGAGAACCCGATCCAAGGGGACTTCAACCTATCTGCAGGGTGAAATTTCTCACAATAGAAAATTGGGGACCATACTAGGGAAAGATTGTTCCTAGGTTTCTATCCCTTTGAATATTGGTTCTCCTTTGATATTTTTGATGTTGATGCTTTCTCTTTGAACTCTCCCTGATTTCTAGTGAATCTAGGGAAAAATTAGGGTTGTTTCAACCACTTCCAGGAATCAACGCTCCTCCACAGTGACCCACAAAGTGTTGAAAACCCTTTTAAACACTCCCTACTAGTGTTCTGAAGAGAATTGAACCATGTTCAACACCATGTATGCCTCATTACATGAGCGTTGATCTCCTTCCTGGGTCATTTTTCATCCCATTTTTCTTTCTTCTCCTCAAATTCTATATTCATAGCTCTACCTGAGAGTCCTATGAACTTGGTTATCACTTTGTATTATCAAAATAATTGTGATCACCAACTTTTATTACCTCCTTTGAGATTGAAAGTCCTTCAAAATTAGGGAATGAGTATGATTCCCTTGGGATAACCTAATACTTTGGTCAAAGTCTATCTTACTAGTGGTTTTATCATCATCACGAAGGTTTTCAAATTTCTGGTATCCTGATTTCAAAAACCTATTTTGAATTTTTCTTCATTTATTTGGAATTGCAACTTAGATATTTTATTCTTACTACTCATTTTTCGAGGTTTTCAAATAGTGTTTTCCTTTCTCTTTTGCAATTTTGAGTCCTCGATTGAACAAGTTGTCTCACACTTGCATTCTTTTAGTTCTATCAAAATTTTGAGTGAAGTTTCTGTTGGAATGTTTCTCAATACTGAGAGGGGGGTGTGAATCAGTATTGATTCTTTTTCTCAAATAAAATTAATTATTTATTAATTTATAACAATTTATCAACAAGAATGTACATAACTCTAAATTTTAAATGTAATAATCATAAAAATTGTATTTCATTTACAAGTTACAGTTTGTAAGAGATACCAATCTCTCTTATTTTGAGAACCAACTCAAAGAGACACCAATCCCCTGTTTTCCAAGAACCAACTTGAGGAAGCACCAACTCCCTGTAGATTGAGATTCAACCTATAGAGGAATCAAATCCTCTTGTTTTCAAGAACCAACTTGAGGAAGCTGCAACTTCATGTTTCAGGCTTCAACCTATAGAGGAATCCAATCCTCCCTTGCTCCTCCCTTCGACCCTCACTTCATTTGAATGTTTCAAGATATTCGTTGGTCTCTTTATGTGTTTTAGATCTTTTGAATTAGACCACATAGACATGTTTCTTTCACCATACCTCTTATGTTTATATAGTATTTCAACATGTATGAAATTGAACCAATGTGTCCTTTTAACAATGAACCATTGCACCTTTTCATTTATTGAACAATAATGTTATTTTAATAACAAACTTCTTCCTTTGTTATTATCTTTAAGTAATCGGGTGAACTTGTTTCCTCTTCAATATATTTTTAATAAGAATTAAATTTAAGAATCATATTCTAAATTGGCACTGGTAAGCCATGCACTTTTCATGGAATATTTTTCTTTCAACAGCTAACCAAATAGGGCATAGGGAACATTCTATCATTTATCTTGACGACCCTTCTTTAATTCATCAAGTCTTCAAAAAAACTAAGGGTTAGATCTGTAGTCTATTTAAAGGGCACGGAGTTTTAATAACTAATCCCCTGAGACTTACCTCTTTTTCATATGTCCAATAGGTCAGACCGAAGGCTTATGCATAAGTGTTAATTTGGTTTTTAGCACCTAGTCTCGAAATACAAGAACTTGTCCACCATATGACCTAAAGTCATGACTAAGGGATGCTTTTCGCGATTTCAAAAAATGGCTTTTTAACCCACTAGTATGAATGTGATCAAATAGTTTGATGACATGTATCACCTTGGTGACCCACCAAATTTACATTTCGCAAATTCAATTCGTCAATAATGTTTGGCCAACTATGAACATGAAAGGTCTATCCACCATAGATTTCTTCCTTCAGATCACAATCTGATGATGTGGACTCGATTTCTTTGTTATATCAACGAGTAACAAGGATAATTTATCTAAACATGATCAATGGCCAATGATTGATCCAACGACTATGATTCCTCTTTCCTTGACCTAACGGTTTGGTTTTAATCAGGTGTTGAGCAGACGATCCTAGCTTCCTAGGTGCTTTAGATAGATCCACAGTTTGGATTTTATAAACCTTCGAGTGGACAGACCTCATTCATTCAAACATGGACTCTACTTAGAATTATTTTATGTGGTGAGTTTGCGGACTCACATGTATTCCTTTTCATCTCGGATGTTATCAAAATGCACACCCAAATTTCGCTACCTCCATAATGAACCATACTTAGAAATTTTTAAGTGGTGGGTTCATGGACTCACATGTCTTCCTTTTCATCTCGAATGTCATTTAAATGCATGCCCAACTTCCCCTACCTCCATAATGAACCATAGAAATTTTTAAGTGATTATTTGCATCGGGAAGCAGGTTCATAGGTAGGTGTTATCCTTTATATGAGTCTAACCAATAGAATATGATACTTCCTTTCAACATCCAACCTGTTAGGGTAGTTTCGATGTTGTTTTATGTTCCTGTGTTGACAATTGGTTTTTCATTGGAGACATAGACTTAATGGAGTAGACACTAAAAACAGTTTGAGATATGGTCTAGAGGGAAGATGTTAATCTGTCTTAGTGAAAATAATGGTGACCATATTGATCATATTTTCATCAATTCCAACCAACATCATATACCCTCTTTGACATCAATTCCAACACCATAACATCATGTCCAACATTCTCCCCCTTTGGAATTTATGGAAACAAATTAAAAACACTTTATTTTAATTGATTTTTTACTATTTATTCTCCCCCTTTGACAGTAATGGAAAAAGGGATATTTATTTGCTCCCCCTGAGGTTATACTCCCCATGTCCATGTACTCCTTCTCTGATGAAACTTGTGCAATTCAATTAGATATGGATATTACCCCCAATTTATGTCTAAGGTATTCAAAAGTACTCTTGGGTAAATGTTTTGTGAACATATCAACAATTTGTTCTTTAGTATCCACATATTCCACTTTAACAACTTTTTGAGAAACTTGTTCCCTTAAAAATTGAAATTTGATTGGGATATGCTTTCTTTTTGAGTGCATGGTGAGATACTTAGAAAGGTTTATCGCACTGGTATTGTCACAATTAAGAAAAATTGGATGATCATACTTTATTTTTAAGTCTTGCAGAGTTTGTTTCATCCAAATTACTTGAGTGTAGCAGGAGGCAACAACAATATATTCATCTTCGGTTGTACATAGTGATATGGAGGGTTGCTTTTTACTTAGCTGTCACAAAAGACATTTTCCTAGGAAGAATGCTCATCCACTAGTTCTCTTTTTTTTATCCACACTTCCATCCGAGTCTACATCAGTATATGAAATTAATGTGAAGTCTTATTTTTTTGGATACCATAATCCAAAATCCAAGGTGCCTTTGAGATATCTAAAAGTCCTTTTAACTTCCTTCATATGTGTCTCTTTAGGTGCAGATTGAAATCTAGACGTAAATCCTACATCTTGCATAATGTCGTGGCTTCTTGTTGTTTCATATAATAGGATACCAATCATTGATCTATACATGGTTTGGTATATTTCTAGTGATGCATCATCTTTTATTATTTTTCATCATGTGATCATAGGAGTGCTCATAGGTTTACAATATTCCATTTAAAATTTCTTCAACACTTCTTTAATGTATTTGGTCTGACATATGAATATGCCTTTATTTGATTGTGAAACTTGTAATCCTAGAAAGAATGTCAGTTCACCAAGAATTGACATCTTGAATTATTTTTTCATTTATGTAGAAAATTGTTTTCTTAGAGGATTTAGATTACTTCAAAGATGATATCATCCACATATACTACAACAATAATCATATTTTGATTTTCAATTTTAATGTAAATATTGTTGTCGGTAGCTCCTCTTTTGTTTCCTTGTTGTTGTAGATTATTATAAAGTCTTAAAAGCCATGCCCTTGGAGATTGTTTAATACCATACAATGCTTTCTTTAATTTGCAGACATAGTCTTTATTTTTTGATAATATAAATCTTTCAAGTTGTTATATATAAACTTTTTCCTCTATATTTCCATTTAATAATGTTGATTTGACATCCATTTGATATATTTTGAAGTTTTTAAAACATGCAAATGCTAAGAACATTATGATATCTTCTAATCTGGATACTTCTTGGACAGTTCTATTTTTCCTTTCAGCAACTCCATTTTGTTGAGGAGTTATTGGAGCTGAAAAATGTCTTTTAATTCCATGAGTTTCAGAAAAGTCATTGAAGTCATCTGAGGTAAATTCCCCTCCATTGTCTTATCTTAGGCACTTTATTTTGAGATCATTCTCATTTTCAACATGTTCTTTGAAGGCTTTGAAGGCTTTGAATTTTTTGAAAGCTTCTGATTTATTTTTAAAAAAAGATACCCAAGTCATCCTTTTATAGTCATCAATGAATAAAATGAACTAATGTTCACCTTGCATGCTTTTAGTTCTTGTTGGTCCACAGAGGTCAGGGTGAACAAGTTCTAATGGTTTTGATGTAGAGTATTATTTTGTCTTGAATCTTACTCGTGTATGTTTCCAATGTTGGCAGTGCCTACAAACAAAGTTTGAAGGTTTAATAATTTTTGTGCAGATCTCTCACAGCTTCTTTTTTACTAACTTTTATCAAATTGTCAAAACCTATATGTCTCATTCTTCTGTGCCATAGCCAACTTTCTTCTATTTGGCTCATGCAAAATTTTTATTCTTCTTCTATGTTTAAGATATATACATCACTTGGTGTCCTGGATGCAATAGACACTAATTTTCCTGAGCCCTCTTTCCTAATTTCACTTTTTTTAGAGTCAAATATGAGTATGTATCCTTGATCACATGTTTGTCTTACAATGAGGATATTAGGCTTCAGATTTTCAACTAATAGCACATTTTCTTCTTTATCTATGTTATTTCCCAAACTGATTGTACCCTTTCCAAGTATATTGGTAGAGACATTACCTCCAAAAGTAACTCTTCCTTTTTCTTTCCTTTTCAGACTGAGAAATTTGTCTTGATCTCCTATCATATGTTTTGAACATCCACTATCAACATACCATTGACTCATTTTATATTTGGCTTATAAGGATACCTTACACTATGTTTCCTTTTCTTCCATTAGTTTTTATTTCCATGTCTTCTTATCATTTTCTTCTTGAATTTTGGAAGTTTTATGGGATGCTTTGGTAGTCTACAATCACTAGATTTGTGACCATTGTAATCTTGTAGTGGAGAGAATGAATTATATTTTTTATTCTCTTGATTATTATAATTCTTGTTGTTCTTATAACCATGTCTTTGAACATTTTTATGATTTTATTTTCCATAGGCTCTACAATGTAATTTTTTATGCCCAAAATTATTGCAAGACAAACAATAGCCAAGAAAGAGATGTTGATACCTTTTGGGGGGATTTCTTCCTATAGTTGTGTTCCTTATATATTCATTTTATTTTGAAGGGAGAGAATATTTATATTGATTAGAATTAGTATTTATTTTTCTTTCTTCCTTTTTGAAAGAGCTCTGAAGGGCAGATGCATAACTCTTTGGATTTTTGATAGTTTCCTAAGATGTAGAGTTAGATCATTTGTTAGACTTCTTTTGATAATAACCCAGTCCTGGATTATTGCTTGATGACCTTTGACTGTTAATAATATCATCCAAGATTCTTAAACTGTTTTCAAATCTTGATTGGTTGTTTCCTTTCTCAAGTTCTCTTTTTAGAAAAACAATTTCAGCCTCTTGCTTTTCACAATATAATTGTTTTTCATTGAGTTTTTTACTTATGACATCTTCAATTCTTTTGGATTATTGGAGTAGAGTATTCAAGTCAATAATGATTTGGTTTGCTTCCTTGATGGTTATTGAAACTTCCTTTTCTTTTTATTTTTGTTTTTCTTCATATTCTAATAGTTGTTCTCTTAATGATTTGTTCTTATTTTTATATTTTCTCAGTTCTTCAAGAGCACTAAGAAGTTCTCCTTCAAGGTATACTTCTCCTTAAAATTCAGATTTTTCTTCATTATCAGTAGCATTATTTTGAGATTCTATGACCATAAATAAAAATTTTGTCTCGTCATCTTCACTCATGTCAAATGAACTATTGTCTTCTTTGGAGTAGAAGTTTTTCGTTTTCTTGTGGAATTTCGTCTTGTTTCAAGTTTTTATATTCTTAAGTTATTTATGGTTATAAGTATCTTCATCATCACTATACACTTGCTTGGGATAGGGGAATTTAGAGGGAAAATCCCCAACATTTCCACAATTTAATCACTTGAGGGGTAACTTCCCTTTATATTTCCCAGATCCTTTCTGGAGTTTCCTTATAAAATTGGCCTCTTATTCATATGATATGTCTGAGTGATTTCCATTTGGAAATTTCTCATGGTTCTTTGTTTCTTTTGATGCTTTGAAGGTTGTTTCCCTTTTTTATGAATTTTCTTTCTCGGTTCTCATTTCATAGGCTATAAGAATCCCATGAAGTTAATCCATTATAAGTTTTTCAAGGTATTCTAAATCTATCAAGGTATATACCTTGGCATCATATCTCATTGGTAATTATCTTAACACATTTTGGACAATATTTTTTTCTTTGAACTCTTCTCCCAATGATCTTATTGAATTGACTATTTCATCCACTCTTTGAAAATATTTTGCAATGTTTTCTTCCTCTTTGATCTTCAGACTCTCAAACTACCTTCTGTATGTTTGAAGTTTTGCTCCCTTAATTTTTCCATATCCTTCATAGATGATTTTAAGTTTGTCCCAAATTTCTTTTGTTGATTTACAATGGATCACTTTTATAAATATGGGGTTTGTTAATCCACCCAAAATTGCATTAACATCCCTTGAATTATAATTGGAGAGTTTCTTTGCAGCAACATCTAAAGGTGCAGTAGTTGGTGCAGTGTAACCATTTACCACAAAAATCCAAACATCACATCCAAGATCCATCAGATAAATTTTCATCCTTATAATCCAAAATGCATAATCATTTCCTTTGAACAATGGTGTTGTGTTGGAGGACATTCCTTCTTGTTGATCCATTGGTTTTCTCATAATATGCTTTCAAGTGGTTAGATTATGGTGAAGGAACCTACTCTGATACCAATTGTTGGAATCTTGTTCAATATTGAAACGTGGGGTGAATCATTATTGATTCTTTTTCTCAAATAAAATTAATTATTTATTAATTTATAACAATTTATCAACAAGAATGTATAGAACCCTTAATTTTAAATGTAATAATCATAAAAATTATATTTCATTTACAAGTTACAGTTTGTAAGGGACACAAATCTCTCTTATTTTGAGAACCAATCCCCTGTTTTCCAAGCACCAACTTGAGGAAGCACCAACTCCATGTAGATCATACTTCAACCTATAGAGGACTCCAATCCTCTTGTTTTCAAGCACCAACTTGAGGAAGCTGCAACTTCCTGTTGCAGGCTTCAACCTATAAAAGACTCCAATCCTCCCTTTCTCCTCTCTTCCACCCTCACTTCATTTGAATGTTTCATGCTCTTCTTTGGACTCTGTATGTGTTTTAGACATTTTGAATCAGACCACAGAAACACTTTTATTTCACCATACCTTTTTTGTTTATATAGTAATTCAACATGTATGAAATTGAACCAATGTGTCCTTTTAACAATGAACCATTGCACCTTTTCATTTATTGAACAATAATTCTAATTTAATAACAAACTTATTCTTTTGTTATTATCTTTAAGTAATTGGGTGACCTTGGTTCCTCTTAAATATATTTTTAATAAGAATTAAACTTAAGAATCATATTCTAAATTGGCACTGGCAAGCCAGGCACTTTACATGGAATATTTTCCTTTAAAAAATATCATATTTCAAGATTTGAATTGGATTTTAAGTGTATTGTCTGTTTTGAAATGGAAAAATGTTAAATTTGTGCCCCCCCTTTCTCATAAGACCACAGTGTTGTGACCAATAGCTAACCAAATAGGGCACAAGGCTTGTTCTATTGTTTAGACTGA
>ML839721.1:5780-20789 GCA_009831015.1 Picea engelmannii | reverse complement strand
TTATTCTATTTTATTGAAAGGCCTTATTAATATTGACCTTTATTACATCTGAATATATTGCTCTACCTATGTGCGGGTTAGGACCCTAACATGTTTGCCCCCTTAAAAACAACCTTGTCCTCAAGGCTTGAGATGTGGAAACTGCTGATGAATGGTAGTTGGTTCCCAAGTGGCATCTGCTAGAGTTGTATCATTCCACTGGGATATCACTTCCTTGACGATTCTATGATGCAAGCGACGCTCATGCTGGTCCAAAACTTCTTTTGGTTGTAGCCAAATGGATCCTTCTTCAGCTAACTCGGGAAGGTTGGTTTGAATTTGGCACCTAGTTCCAATCACCTTCTTTAAACATGAAACATGAAAAACATGATGTAGCTTCGAATGATTGGGCAAAGCTAACTGATAGGCGACTTGTCCCACATGCTTAAGAACTGTATAAGGACCATAAAATTTGGGCACTAGCTTCTGACAATGCTCGACCTTGAGGGAAGTTTTCTTGTATGGTTGCAGTCGCAGAAACACTTGATCCCCTTCTGCAAATTGACATTCAGAGCGACCTTGATCTGCTTGTTGCTTCATGTGATTATGTTCCATGACCAAGTTCTCTTTGAGGTTGCGGAGAATATCCTCTTGAATTGTAAGTGTTTGGTCAACCGCCTGGACCTTCGAGGTACCTGATAAGAATGAGAGAAATAAAGGTGGCTTCAGTCCATATACCGCTTCAAAAGGAGTCATGCGTGTAGATGTATGGTAGGAAGTGTTGTACCACCATTCAGCTAGGGGTAACCATTGAGTCCACTGATTTTTCTTTTCAGAGGCAAAACACCTCAGATATGTTTCCAAACACTTGTTGAAAACTTTTGTTTGACCATCAGTCTGGGGATGATAAGTTGTGTTGAGATGCAATTGGGTGCCCTATAGCTTGAATAGTTCTTGCCAAAAATTTCTTGTGAAAGTTGGGTCACGATCATAAACAATAGAGTGCGGCATGCCATGAAGCTTGAAGACCTGGTCCATGAAAAATTGAGCCACCGTGGATACATTCAATGGGTGTTGAAGAGCGAAGAAACGAGCATACTTGGAAAGGAAATCCACAACCACCATTATGACTGATTTATTTCCCGATTTGGGTAAGCTGGTAATAAAGTCCATAGAGATATCCTTCCAAATAGAAGGTGGAATTGGAAGCGGTTTTAGTGTGCCCGGAGATTTGACTGTTTCTCCCTTGTTGCATTGACACACATCACATTTAGTGACAAAATTATGGATTTCTTGTTTCATACCATCCCAGAAAAAAGAACGTTTGACCCTCTCATAGGTTTTGGTGAACCCTAAGTGCCCCGTTGTGGGTGTAACATGAAGCTCAGAAAGTACCGTGGATTTAAGCTTTGATTGTTTACTTAAATACAAATGGCCTTTGTATCGAATCTCATCCTGGAGCCAAGAGTACCCTGGGGGAGCTGGAGCATTGGTCTGCAATTGTTGGATCAGATGCAAACTTTCAGGATCTTGTAGCCATTCCTAGAAAACAGCTTGGAGCCAATCTGGTACAATGAAGGAAAGAGAAAAAAGGGATCCTTCTTCTTCATATTTTCGGGACAGTGCATTTGCCACCGCATTGTCTTTGCATTTCTTATAAATGATCTCATAATCATATCCAAAGACCTTAGTCACCCATTTTTGTTTCTCCGGGGAGGAAATGCGTTGTTCCAGAAAGTACTTAAGGCTTTGATGGTCTGTCTTAATTTGGAAACATTTCCCCAAGAAATAAGGGCACCACAGATCAACGACATGCAGAATAGCCAACATTTCCTTTCCATAGATGGGTTTTCCCATATTCCTTTCAGATAGTTTATTGTTGGTGAAGGCCAAAGGTCAACCCTCTTGCATAAGGACAACACCAATTCCTTTCCTTCAAGAATCACATTCCAACACAAAGGTCTTTGTGAAATCAGGAAGGGCTAGAACCAGAGTGGTTCACATGGCCATATTCAAGGTTTAGAAATCTTGAGAAGCAGTTGGAGTCCAAGTGAAAGAGTTATTTTTGAGGAGAGTAGTGAGAGGTGCTGCAATCTTTCCATAATTCTTAACAAACTTGCGATAATACACTGTTAAGCCCAGAAATCCACGCAAGATTTTGAGAGTCTTTGGGTGCGGCCAGTATTTCATAACTTCAATCTTTTTCGGATCAACCCTAATGCCATCCTTTCCAACCAGATGACCCAAGTATTCTACTTCTGAGGCACCAAAAGCACATTTAGACTGTTTTAGGAAAATTTGGTGCTGAGAGAGTAGATGGAGAACTCGATCCACATGAGTAAGATGGTCTTTCTAGGTTTTTCTATAGATGAGGATATCATCAAAGAAAACTAAGACAAAATAACAGAGAAAGGGACGGAAGACATGATTCATGAGGCTTTGGAAGGTGGAGGGAGTAGTGGGATGTACGGGTTTAGGGCGAGGGATAAAGGAGGGTTTACGATTTTGAGAGGATACAACCTGTTGTGCTTCTTTATCTTTTTTAGTAGCCTCCACCCAACTCGAAGGTCAAGCCATGAGGACATGGGCCCAAATATCCTCTTTGAGGCCATTGATAAAACACTCTCGAAAGAAAGCATTAGTCATGCCCTCTATTCGAAACGCCAGGTGCTCAAAGGTAGCAATGAAGTCTTCTACTGTTCCTAATTGTTTAAACATTGTCAAATGGACCAAATGGTTGGTGTCAGTGTCAAAGCGTTCATAAATCTTGGTCACAAATTGGGTCCAAGAAATATACCCTTGACAGGAAGTTTTTCTCCATTGCCACCATTGCCAACGTTCTTAATCTAGATGGAGAACACCATACCGTAGTTTGGCCAAATCATATGTAATGCAGTATAAAGAGAAATAATGTTCCATTTGGGTTACCCAACCAGTGGGGTCCAAGCCATCAAATTTGGTCACATCCACCCATGGAAGGCGTAGGTCATGTTGAAAGTGATGGTGCTGAAAGGTATGGGAATGGGAGGAATGTTCACCTTCAGTCTTTGGAGGGGCGTCAGTGAAAGGGTCATCTGTAGGGACCTTCATTTTGGTGCAGAGTGATGCAAAGACAGATTCAAGTTGGGTGGTCAGTTCTTTTTTTACTTCCTCCATTGAGGACTGCATGGTTGTATTTATGGTTGTATTGATGGATGTATCAATGGAGGCAACAATTGCACTGAGTTGTTTCACTTATTTTTGGGTCTTGAGGAAACCAAATTGCAAGGTGTTGAAGTGAGCTTCCAGGTCTTGGCTACGGGTATGGGCCATGAGGATGGGTGAACTGAAAAGGGGTGGGAGGGGTCAAAAATTTTGCCGAAAAATGATATGGATGAATGTGATAAGGGAGAAGAGATGGATCCAATGGAATAGGTCTCAAATAATGGTGAAGAATAATCTGGTCTGAAGAATACTTCAGCGATGAAATCCCCAAATGCTTAACCAGTAAGAAAAGTGTAGTGATTTGGCAACCCAAACACAATTGTGCGACAACAGATCTTGTCTGTTTTAATTTGTTTATGTTTCTGTCCCCCAAGGGTTAGGTATTCAAGGGTTCTATAGACAAGGGTTTTCCCTGTGCTATAGCTCTCTAATATACGTGCGAGGTCCAACAATAGTACTTGACCCAATATCTCAGAGAACTAACTAAGGAGGATAGACCGTACCCTTAGTCGTACTACCTGACTACCTAGGTACTAGAGAGTATCTTCCCGAGTGTTGTTCTTGGTGGCACTATAGTAGTCAGGTGGTCAATCAGTTTATCTAAAGAGGGCTTCAGAAAACCTAGGATGATTCCGTACACAGGTGTTGTCTGATGCGCTACCACTCGAAGGGGTACCAACAAGGGTTACAAGGGTGCCTAACAGATGTGCGCTTAAGAACCACTTTTATTTCTTGCATGTATGAATCCCTCAATTGTAGGTTTATGCATGTAATGACAGATCTGTATGGCTTAAATATGTTGGAATACATCTCTACCGTGAAAAAAAATTCCCACAATTTCTGCCAAGGAAAGTGCTCTGATACCACTTGTAATATACCAGATATAAAAAGTATGCAGAACAGAAATAAAATGCTAGAAATGGCAGAATAATAGTAATATAACCAGCATAATCTCCAGAATAACACAAAAATGATATAAGAACAACAACAAAAATAACACTTTGATTCAGAAAGAAATGTTCACAGGCCTCTTCGAGGGGGAAACCTCCAGTTGAGCAATGCTCTATTACAATAATCTCCAAGCTAGGGTTTTCATACCCTCGACCCTTATTTATACTAAATATGTCCATCAAGAGAAGCATCTAGAGGAAGATCCTTCTAGAAGCAGAATCTTCTATTAGGTCTTCTTACATCCGCCTTATTCTATTTTATTGAAAGGCCTTATTAATATTTACCTTTATTACATCCGAATATATTGCTCTACCTATGTGCGGGTTAGGACCCTAACATAATTCAATTTTTAGAACCTAGTCTCCAAATACAAAAAAATTTCCACCATATGGCCTAAAGTCATGACCGGGGGCTACTTTTCACGATTTCAAAGAGTGGCTTTCTAACCCACTAGTGGAAACATGATCAAATAGATTGATGACATGTAACACCTTGGTGACCCACTAGATTTTCTTTTCAACAATTCAATTCGTCGATAACGTTTGACCAACTATGAACGTGAAAGGTCTATTCACTATAGATTTATTCCTTCAGATCACAATCCAACGATGTGGACTCAATTTCTTTGTTAAATCAACGACTAACGGGGATTTTTGATCTAAACATGATCAATGACCAATGATTGATCCAATGAATTTGATTCCTCTATCCTTGATCCGACGATTGGGTTTTAATCAGCCGTTGAGCAGACGATCCTGGATTTCCTAGGCACTTTAGATAGATCCATGGTTTGATTTTAATCAACCGTCGAGTGGATGGTCCTCATTCATTTGAAAAATGGACTCTAATTACAATTATTTTATGTGGTGATTTTGCAGACTCATGTGTCTTCCTTTCCATCTTGAATACCATCAAAATGCACGCTCAACTTCCGCTACCTCCATAATGAACCATACTTAGAAATTTTTAAGTGGTGGATTCATGAACTCGTGGACTCACATGTCTTCCTTTTCATCTCGGATATGATCTAAATACACAACCAACTTCTGCTACCTCCATAATGAACCATACTTAGATAGAATATGATACTTAGTCATTTTTTGGGTTGCACAACAGACTGGTGGTTAGTGTCATCCTTTATATGAGTCCGACCGATAGAATATGATACTTAGTCATTTTTGTTGGGGGTGCACAGTGGACTTGCGGATTCATGAAACACTTCCTTTCAACATGCAACCTTCTAGGGTAGTTTGCATTTTTTTTTGTTTTCCTTTGTTGATGATTAGATTTTCAATGGAGACATAGACTTAATAGAGTAGACACTAAAAACAGTTTGAGATATGTTCTGGAGGGAAGATATTAATCTGTCTCAATGAAAATAATGGTGACCATTTTTAGCACATATGATGAACCCTAGTTTTCAGTTCCATCACATCATCAAGAATATCTACTGGGTCATTTTCAAAGGGAGTGTTTATCATTTTATATATTCTTTTCCTTTTGTAAATAAGGCATTGTATATTGTTTCATCTTCTTGTAAATTGTAACTAGTATTACAGACTGTTTAGTTGTAAACTCTCTGAAGAGGTCAATGGTGGAAGCTTGTTGGCCCTTAAGCAATTTTTGGAGATCCATGGTCAGGTTTGAAATATTTTGAAACTTCGATAGGCTGTCGAAGGTGAAGTGTAAGTCGAAGTGGAGATCGTGAGATATCGGCCCCTTTTTAGGGATTTTTGGGTTTTGGGATTATGTAATGGGTATGGGGATGTCAGCCCATGAGTTTACCCATGTTTAGGTCCATTTTGTAATGTATAAATAGAAAACTAAGCGTTGTAAGTAGGTGTGCAAGTGTGTTATGCTAGGGGCTAAGGGCGAGTGAAGGCCACTGTGCTAAGTGCAAGTGATAGTTGTACATGCTTTGTGCATACTGTGTGAAACTTGCAAGGCTAAGTGCAAGTGACTATAAGAGGTTGTGTAAAAGCTTTGTGTTGTAACCTATCTTAGGGAAGGAGGATCTGGCGAGGTGCATGTAGATCTCCTGTCCTATGCGGAATAGGACCTTATGGCCATGTGCATGTAGATGATTGACAGAAGATAATAAAGAAGAAGGATATTTGGTGGACATAGCCCCAGGTTGGGGGTGAACCACGTATATTTTATGTTATGGTTTCTTTGTGCGTTATGGTTGTTTTATGGTTCATATGATTATTGATTAGTGCAATGATGTATGATTAGATGAATATGATAGCTCAGTGCCTAATGATGTGAATGAGATGTTATATCTGAGCTATATTGATGTGCTTAGTGCTTGAATGTGTTGAATCTTGTTGAATACTGCATTGCGTTGTAATTAGGGTTTATCTGTGTTGTAGACAAAGGTTAAGTACTAGTGAATTACAATTTATAAGTGATTTGTTAGAGTATTGTAATCACAAATCCATGTCCCAGCTAAGTTTGCAGACACTGGAGTCCTGCAACCACCCCTGCCTCTACCTAGGGTGAGACTTCACCTGCTTCGCAGGTGTTGCCAAAAGGGTCGATAGTTAGGGTTTTGTTGGTGTGTTGTTGAAGTGTTAAACCCTGGGTCTGCCCCTATGCCAACAAATCTTAAAGGGATAATCGGATTGTTTCTCTACATTAGGGAGTGGGATTTGATGTCAGGTACTTGTTTCATTTTTTACCTAAAAACCTATTGTCAAAACCCTACTCACTGCAAACTCCAAATTCATTGCAAACTACGCTATGAATCCTCTGTTTTACACATTTGCTAAAACCCAAGATCACCTATATTTCACTCAGGTTTGAAAATAATCATCTCACTCAGCATCATATTCCTCTCCTTACCTATGAAATTTTGAATGTTTTTTATGAAACCCTAGACTAAAAATTTGTTGTTGCAGATTGTCAATTCGTTGCAAACTAAGAAATTACATTGCAAACCTTCTGTTTTACACAATCACTTGAAATTTTTTCTATTGGATGTTTCTTTTATTTTTAGGTTATTATATTTACCTCCATTTCTCATTTTCAGTCTCTTTCATTTTATGCATTGTTTCTTTAAGCACAAATCCTTTTTCCAACAAACCTTAATTCTTGCCAATCAAGCAACAAAACCTAAATTGTCGGTTTCCATCACTTACTCTAGTAGCAGTTATTATCAGAGGGGGGTTTTGATTTAGTTTTCATGGATACTCACCAAAGGAAGGAAGTGCAATATTAAAGGAGTAGATGTGAAACCACTTGGTATTTGACCAATTTAGAGTAGGAAGGAATGATACACTATATATAGAAGTTTTTTTGTTGATGAAACGGTTTAGTTCATGATCCAAGAGAGGAGAGAGATTAAGGATAAGTTTATCTTCTTATGTGTAAGTCTGAGGGCCTGTTTGCAATCACATTTTCTGCCACTAAAGATTCATGAGAGTTGTTTATCAGATTGTCTTCTTTGTTTTCAATTTCTATTGTCATCCTCTTGCTTGAATATATTACAGGTATTGAAGATCAATTGGTGTCCATGGGTAGGAGAATTCATGAGTTGCAAAGGATTTTCAATGATTTCCTCCTTTCATGATTTATGTTCAAGTAATCGTTTAATTCATTTTTCATAGAGGATCAATTCTTGATTAATATTCTTCTTAGTGTCATCTACTCCATTCTTTTGTTAATCATTAGATAGCCCTTTTGTCTAGTATGAAACTTGATTTCCTTTTATATGTAGTGTGTGTATGACTCCATGCCCAATGGAATGTCTCGGTCGATAGTTTGTTTCCCTCTTTCTTTCTCTTTCTTTTTGATCCACCAACCATTAAATTGATTTAATTATTCAAATTCTGATGGGTATTAGGCTTACACCTACAACAATCTAAGTGTGACTTCTAGTGCTAGAAACCATATTGATCCTCTTTGCATCAATGCCAATACCAACATCATATACCCTCTTTGACATCAATGCCAACACCATAACATCATGTCCAACACTTTGTTTGGTTTCTTTTTTCTTTGTGTTCCTTTGTGTCAAACATTGATATCTTTTATCCTAAATGAAAGTAAGGAAGTAGAAATTTTTTTCATTTGAAGAGACTTCATTGCATATGAAATCGAACAGTGACAATTTTTTGCATTCTTAGAAGTTTTTTTTCAGTACATGTTTTGAAACATTTGTTTGATAGTTTGGCATCATTATTGTCCTTCTCATAGATAGAATTCATCCAAAAGAAATGTTTTCATTTCAATATTTTTTCATTCTATTCGAGTCGAGTCTCACACATCATTAGTTTCATCTTCATGGAAATTTCTGAGTAAAAAGACATTAAAATCAACCAATGCACTAATAAAATCAACTACACATTTTTTGTATTTATAGTACACCAACAATAGAATAGGGTTAGAATGTTTGAACTAGGAAAAGTGAGCAAATTGTCCAAGGTTACTAAACAATATTGTAGACCACTAAAGAGTGACAAAATCCAAGTATCGTATAGGAAAATCCAGGAACCCCCTATAACATAGGGGATAAACAATACATTGTGTGTGGAAGAGAAATAGATAATATCCCTTAAAAGAATGACCAATCAGAACGAGAAGAGAATATATTGGGGGTATTTCTTGAGTGTTACTGGTTCATTTGGTCTTGGTTCTTTGTGAATCTCAAATCCATTCAAGGTCCTCAAAAGTATTACTAGTCCACTTGTCTTTAGTCCTCTAGAATATCTACAAACTTTGTTGTCTTGACCATACGTTCGGTCCTGACTGTTGACCGTAACCCCTAGAGGTCGAATGTGAGTTGGTAACCTTAGTGACCTTTCCCAGGTATCTACATAGGTTACTGTGGGGGGTTTTCCATGGTACCTGGGGAAAACATCGCATCACACTTTCATTACCCTTGGAGGGTGATCCCATGAAGAGAGGGTTTCTTTCACTAAGAAGGGTTGTTACATGGAGGTCGAGGTAATTGCTTCTCATATCTTCCCTGATGGCTTGACATATCGTCTTTAAAAGATCCTTTTACATACTATTTGTTTGGTTGATTACCTGTAGATATTTTTTAGGGGTGTGTACTTTCTGATTTCGTAGTTGGCCTTAATAATTGTTATTTTAATTTCACCGTGGTCAATCAAGGGCATTGAAGATCTCACAAAATGCAATTTTTGGATCCTGAAGTTCAGGAACCTCAACACAACTCTTATAAAAAAAGAATGGTCGAAGAGCAAACTTCTGAAACTGGGAGTGTAGCTTTTGGAAGTGGCCAACACGTAGAAGAACTAGTCATAACCTTCGTAAAAGGTGTTGTAACTTACGAAATCACCCTTTAAATGATTCACTTGCCCCACTAATTGTTGAACAACCCTCCATGAGATTTATTGATGCTTATTCTTCTTATCGTTTACCAACCAGTTCTGCAAATAGGCTATCTTCTAATTACACGGATTGAAGATGGATTCCCCCAAGGGACCCGAAGATAGTCGCACTAGCACCGATCACTACTAATGGTGTTTCTTATTTACTGGGAAAATCCATGAACCGGGTTACTCTAACACAACCACTTGTGATTACATCTCTCTCTCCACATGGGTCACATAATATTACTTCTTCATTAATCCCACATCTGCACACAACAAGTGATTTACTTGGTTGTCCCATCGGTCAAATGGCCAGGAGTAAAATTATTCACACAACGAAAATTACACAAGATACTCAACCTACATATCCAACTTTACAAATGGGGAGTTCTTCTATACCCTTAACTAGAGGTCAATCTTCAGCTGGAGGACAACCTTTTCCTAAGGGGAAACCCTCAACTATGAGGAAAACTCCCATTTGGTGGAAACAACAACAAACCTGGGGAAAAACCACTTATGCATTTCATTCCATTCCCACTACTATTGGAATGTATCCTGGACAACTATATCCATAAGTTTCAAATCCTTTATGGGGTCAACCTAATCCGACGCGCATTCCTCGGCAAGGATTTTTTCCCAATCAATCTGTGAACCCCGTGATTCCAACTTAAGAACCCCCTCAAACACAATATATGGGAGGTCCATTAGGACAACCACAATACATGGGGGGATATTCAAGTCAACCGCAGTACATGGGAGGACCATCAGGTCAACCCCAATGCATGGGGGGACCCTCGGGTCAACCACAATACATAAGAGGACCATCATGTCAACCACAATATCTTGGAGTCCACCATCTAATTTTTCCATCATGTCGCAACTTGTATATGGTCCTACTGGTGTTCCTATGACACATGATTACTATCTCTATCCATAGGTTAATTGATAGCTTCCATTCTTGGCTACATTAAATATGCATGATTTGTCATGGCTGACCAATGATCCCATACTCTATGCCCCATTTCAGCCTCCAATCCCTGCCAAACTTCCTTCTAATATCCCAAACATAGATGGGAGACCTAGAGAAGACCCTAATAACCATGTAATGACCTTCCATATTTGGTGTTCTTCGAACTCTTTGATGGTTAATAACATTCATTTATGACTTTTCTAGCAAATCTTCACAGGAGCGGCAACGAAATGGCATATTGAACTGTCATGACATTCCTTTTGAAATGGTATGAAACCGGTACAGGGATTTTAACTTAGCTTAATCAATCCACCTTCACCCACATATCTGATCATATTTGTGAATGGAGGCGGCAATGATGGTTGATTAAAGCCATTATTCCGTACCAACTCTTGGCAGATTGATTTGTCAAGTCACTTTGGCCACCCATCACTATAGATGTATCCATGGGAGGTGTTGTGACTAAGGAGAAATCCATCATTCGTGCTCAATATTTTGACTTGGTATATTCCATGTCTGGCACACTTTGTGATTTGATCCCCCATGCTCCTTTCCCATCGAATGATCTGTAAATACCTGCTCTGGAATCCCATGTCGATGGAGTGGTGGGTTTCATTACCAACACCAAAACTGCTTCCTCTCATGTTCAAACCTCCAATGTGAATGTGTTCCATTCCACTTCATGTCACCAACCTAGAGATTATAAGAAAAACAAAGGAAAATCAAAGAAATCTTCCAACCAACAGGAGAGTACAAAACATGTTGATACCCAATCGAAAAGGAAATCTAATATTCCCTGCATGATTTGTATGGAGGACCACTACACGAAATACTATCCTCATCATGAGGAAGTCACTAAATTTCTAAAGGGTACCTCCCTACCCATAGTGTTAACTGATCGTTTCCCAACTTAGTAGCAAAAAATGGTTGCACAAAATATTTACCCTCCCCAAGGGGGAAACATAGGTCATTACCATCATGGTGATGCTTCCTCAAGTGTCACTCAGGTTTTTATGTGTAAGGAGATGGTTAGTCTAACAACCAAAGCTAAGACTTATCACACTCCTTCAGACAATCATGTAAATGGAGGTGCTACCGATAATCCCTCCACTTCCACCCCTCCTCCATCCTCCACCCCTCTTCATATTGAGAAGCCTATTGTGGACTCAGTGTTGCACTCGTCCAAGGGAAAAATTTGAAAATCGGTATTTAATTGAAGTGTTTGCGTTGCTCTAAACTACAACATTGTTGAATATTTGGCGCAAGCACCTTGTGCTATGTCGATGCTTGAAGTTCTACAAAACTATACAAGTCAATGTAGAATCCTATTTTCAACGATTGGAGTTATGGATCCAAAGGCGTCAAATATGATTATGTTTAATAAGGAATTTTTTAAGACGGGGCTCTCCCATCACCTGGAATTCCAAACTCATGCTATGGTTCATGGGAAGAACATCCATCTCACTGTTTTGGATGAAGGAGCTTCCGCATGTGTTATGTCTTTGTCCTGTTTGAGAGGCATTGGTTCTCCTAAACTCCACCAGTCTCGTACAACACTTAAAGTGTTTGATGGATGTGGTTTCCAACCTTACGGACTCCTGCAATTTTTTGATGTGGAATTAAAGGGAAAAATCATTTCTATCGACATTGAATTGCTTGATGCACCACTGGATTATAATGTGTTTCTTGGTCGCAATTGGGTCTATGCGAAGACTATCACCACTTCTTCAGTCTTTTGCATTTTGATATTTCCCCATCAAGGGAAAATTGTGATTGTTAACCAACTTTATTATTGCACACTGGATCTCAATAATTCTGCAACAAACAATATCCCTTTCCTAGGACAGTCCGATCTTAAGTATGAAAGTATGGGGGTAGGTTTCCTTGAGGATTCCTCAATTCTTTTCCTGAAATTCTCAGTCCATCCATTCCTTATTTATTATTTCCCATATCCCTCTTCTTCATACTCTCATACCATCCCCTGGTCATCCCTTAGTCCCCCTATGCACATGAAGGTGCTTATCTACTAGGGCGATCAGATTCCAACTTCATAACCCCCTTATCACACAATAGCATCTTGACCCAAGAAGATGGTGATTTCAAATATCTTTCACACAGACCTTTAAAGAACTCCCTCTTGGCGGCACTGTATGACTGTGTAAAATCTATATCAAACTCAATAATATAACCCCTCATTACACTATCCAGCCAAAAATCAACTATGTACACGATCTGATTACTTATTGTATTAGCTTGTTGGATCAACTCAAGGGTCCAACTCCTATGAACAATAGTGTAGAACTTTATGTTATTTTCATCTACCCTCTGTAACCACTCAACCAAAATTATTGGGAATTCAGCAAAGAAAATCCCATGTAAGTCTGTAAATACATACCTTTGTAACCACTTCTTCCTATTGATTAGTGGGTTCTTATTCTAATATGTGGAAAAATCCATCTCCTTCATCTCTAACCACTATCCAAATCATTCCTTAGTTGGCCTCCACATTCCCTTTAGTTGCATATCCCATTCCCAACAACAGAACCATTTGTTGGCGCCTAGTGGGAAGACCCAGGGTTCAACATGAATTCACCAACAAAACACTTAGATATCAACCATTTCGACATCCTGCAAGTAGGTGAAGTCTCACCCGAGGTATCTATGGGAATTGTAGGAACCAATATTTCACAGTGATGAAGGGATGGGAGATAGTCCTTCTAACCATTCTACTTAGCATTATATCATGTGTGCAAAAATATATTAACATGTAACATATTCATAGAAACATAACAGATATCACATGCACGCAATAAATAGAACATCATAACACATAGAAATCATGATTAATGTGGTTCACCCAATATGGGATATGTCCACAATGGTCGGATTCTTATTATATCATTCAAAACATCCATTAAAAAATATGTGCGCTATGCTTATACATTATGTCTCAGACATACCAAATTTCCTTATTGTTTTCCTATCTCTTCGTCGTTCTTTTATACGTACTTACTTTCCTACCTGCATTCCTCTTACACCTCCCTTCTATCCCAAAACCCTTACATATTTATACAATTACAATAGGGCTTATCCCTTTTCGATGGACCAAAATGCCTAACGGCTTCCAATAGTCTTCCTTCTTTTGCGTGCATTGATCCATGAAAGTACGCCAATTGTCTTTCATTGTTTTGTGTGCACTGTACAGTTCCAAAAATTGGTCCCAAAATCCTATCCCAATAGGGACCTAGTCACCCAAATGAATTTTTGTCCCCCTTCATGAACCCGGTCACCCAAACAAACCCATGCACTTTGTTATAACCCTAATGTGCACCAGACATGCTTACCTGGCATCAGGCCATCTCAGATTCTTTCTTTGCCAAAACACTGTTGAACAACTCTTCTTAAAAACCCCTTTTATAAAGGTCCACACACCCTGATACTTTACTACATGCATGTACACGCTAGCTGACCCAAGACAACCTACGTGTACCTACAAAAGCACGAAAAAAGGAAAGTTGTTGATGGAACACACAACTTTGGGTAAGTTAACTAAACCTTTTGGCCATGCATGGCTGGAAGTTCGACCAAATACCTAGCTTCTTCTAGCCTATAAAAGAATGGTTAGGGGTCCCATTTAGAATATGAGAATCATAGTAAAGAAACTATACCCGATTGCGCATTCCCTTTGTCCCAACCTTTAGCCATCCTTGTGCAAAGAGAAGTATAGAGCAAAGAAGTTGGAGGACAGTTGAAGAGGATCCCAGGACTAGGTTCATGGAGAAGTGGTTGGCTTCATCATTGTAAGTTGATTTATTGAATTTAATAATAAAGAAGTACTTTTCCCATCCCACCATATGAGGTTTTCATGGTTTATTGTGTACATATTAGTTAAATCTCTAACCCATTAATCTATAGATCAAATGCATGTGGAGTTCTTTGTTTGTCTTGTGTGAATGCAGGTCATCCTTGGGAGGAGAGTTGCATTCAAAGAGTGACTAAGCATGGAGAAGGATCGATATCAAACGCCCAAAATAAGGTATGCTCACTTGATCTTCTTAACTATGTATTTTCTTAAGAATAATGGGGATTAGGTCGGGGATGATGGTAGAAAGTAGGAATCTTTAGGTCTTTTTTGCATGCATGATAAAACCCTAAGTGCTAGTCCATAGAGGGATTTCCCACTCACAACAACTTTTCAACCATCGTGCCCCTTAGGGCCGATGAACCCCTCATGTCAGTGCACCCCAATATTCTTGGTTGCTTCATATTTAGGCAATACCCTTAGCACATTCGCATGCCCAAGGCATCCAATTTCTCAAATTGGGTGCCATAGAAACCCCAAGTTTTGTCTTCTTGAGGACTTGGGTGAAGGTCTCTACTCCCATCTAGTATAAGACCTTACATATTGCAAGTTTTTCAATGACACTTATCATTTTCATTGATAGTGATGCCATAAATTTTATAATATTTAGAAATTTAAAAATAAACAAAACTTGCTAGTATTAACACTTGTCCCATCAAATCCATAATATTTAGAAGACTTAAAGGATTTCAACTTTGCTAATA
>ML839720.1:0-42685 GCA_009831015.1 Picea engelmannii | reverse complement strand
GGTGTTTGGGACTCAGTAGTATCTAAACCTCAATACTCAACTACCTCAAAGAAAAAATCCAAAACTGCAAAAGAAGCAAAGAAAAATAATTGAATAGCATTAAAGGAAATCCAGAATGGACTGTCAGACCAAGTCAAAGAAAAAATGGGACACTTCACCTCTGGTAAAGTACTATGGCTCCATCTAGAGAACTCTTTTCAAAATAAAGAACAAAAAAAGAAATGGATAATTCCAATCAGTGTATAGAACAAAACAAAGAAACGGAGAAATCCAATCAGATTAAAGAACAAAACTCAGAAATGGAGAAATCCAATAAGATTGAAGAAAAAAATATAGATAAAGAGAATTCAATTCAGAATAAAGAACAAAACACAGAAGAGGATAATTCCATCAAATAATTGATGGAAACCCCAGTCATCAACAGAGAATACTACTACATCAAGGAATTGATGAATACCTCAGTATTCACTAAAGAAAAACTATTAGATTTTAAGACTGATGGTGTAGCTACATTTGAAGTGATTAGTATGGAACCATGAAATGGTCTATATATTGAAGTTACTAAGGATGTTCTTGATCAGTTTGAATACACAATTATGTGCACTTTAGAAGAGTTGGATAAAATTCAAAAGAAAGATATGTTGCTACTACAACAATTAAATCAATCTAACAACCATGAAGAGAAAGAACAAAAGACTCTGCTAGAATACAAAGAAGAAGAGATCAATAGATTAAATACTGAAGTTGTTTATCTAACAAAAGAAATCAATGAGTTGAAGGCATATGAAAAACTCAATAAATGTTGTTGGAACAGGGGCATACCCAGGGTTCAATGCTTCAACAATGCACCAACAAAACCCTAACTATCGACCCTTTTGGAAACACCTGCAAAGTAGATGAAGTCTCGCCCGAGGTAGAGGCAGGAGGGGTTGTAGGACTCAAGTGTTTACAACCTAGCTGGGACACAGATCTGTGATTACAAAAATTAACAGAGAACTTAGCCAACAATATACATTAAGTTATGATTCGTATTCATGTCGCAGGTTAATCCTAATTACAGATCAACGCAGTAACAACCAAGATTAACCCTTAAAACTTCTTATTCCAGGCATTGTTCCACTGTCGTCACTACTTGTTCCAACTATGAGCCTTTTCCTTTGATCTCTTCAAAAAGTGTGCAGGCTTTGTCCTGCACCGGCTGGAGTCTCTATGTCACCTCCATAACTCTACTCTGGATGGCAGTGACCTGTTGTTGAACTACGCGTTGCTCCTGTGACCTCTTCATCTTCTCAACTACAGTAAGCAACTTCATCTATGCTTGCATTGTAGATGCTTACTGCTTCACCTTCTGGAATTGTGCCTCCAATATCCTCAGCTCCAGGTCTTTTGCAAGGCGCTCATAGGTCTGCACACTTTGATTACTTAGTTGCTTACATTATGAAGCCAACACCGTGATTCTTTCTATTGGGCTCCTCGTAGTTTTTTCCCTCTGATCCCGCACTTCTTGTGGAGTGCTCGCCACTACTTTAAGTTCTAACTCTGCTACTCTTGCTTGAAGTTGTTGAATGGCTTTAGTGAGCTTCCCCACTTGGCTCTCGATTGTCTCTTCTTCCATTTATGCCAAGCCCAGCACAAAGCGAAGTTCTATAGTCATTGCTTCCTTGACCACAATCTTCTCTACAAGCAATTGGTCTTTCTCTTTCTGGATTTTCTCTTTTTCCTCTTCGAACTTCACCCTAAGGTCATATTTCTCTTGTTGCGCAACCCAAAGTTTCTCTAAGGTCTCGTCCTTTTCTTGCTTCAAGGCATCTATGGCCTTCTCCCTTTCTTATTGGACTCGACAAAGTCGAGTCCCTGTTTCATATGATAATATGTGTAATTGGGTGGGTTCATCCACCAATTCTACACTCTCTATTGAAGATGGCGCAGTAGACATTGCGCAGCTTGACTGGATAACTTGTTGGATGTCTTTCAGTTCTTTCTCGTTTCTGTCATACAGTGTTTCTTGCTTTGCTTCATGTCTCTGCAGGATATCTTCTGAAGCATCTTCTACAGCTGTGATGATGAGTTGGATATAGTCCACTGTGCTGCAAGCACATTCTGTGACTAAGCCTTATTGGCTCAGGACTTCTTCCTTTAGGGTTTCTCTGGAGAAACCTTCCTTTTCTTGGACGTATCGGCCTCTATGAGGGGATCCTTTGGCGGTGTTACTTCATCCTTTTCCTTCTTGTCTTCTTCCCCTTCCTCCTCTTGGTTTACTTCGTCACCTCCTCCTGCTGCAAATGATTCAGGCACAGTTTCCTCAGATGTGTTGTCCTTCTCCTCACTATCTATGTCTTGCACTTCCTCCTTTTTCTTCTTTTTCTTTGTGCTACTCTTTCCATGATACTCGGTCTGGGTGACCAAAGGAATTTCAATGATGTCGAGGTCAAAGAGTTCTGCATCTTCGACCGGTACAAGGAATTCGGCTGGCCATTCCTTGGTTATCTCCTCCATGTCTTCATCAGTCAATTTATAGTACGACTGCAACTCCTCTTTACTTTTGTCCCTGCGCGCGGTGATGTAGATGAAGTGTCAGTCTGCGCGGAACTTTGCTAGTGATCTGTATGTATGCAAAGTGTTTGGGGTCATTCAGGGGAATGATTCAATAGTGCACGTCAGTTGTAGGTAGTAAGTGTGGAACATTGCATTGAATTGCCACTACTTCTCCATATCGCTCATATACCACAAGGTGGTGAACCTTGCGGCCAATGGCTCTGATGTTTCTACTTCAGGGAATCTCGCTCCCTCTGGCATCTCCCAAGTGAAAATGCAATGAGAATCAACAACCAACTGAAGTGAAATTCGTAGCCTTGGTCCTGAACTTCGCGGTAGTCCTTCTCCAGCTCGTTGACGAGGTAGATCACCCAGTTCATCTGCATCACTTTGACACACTTCCCTGTGAGGTCGACTATGAACCCTATGACTTGTGTCGGTCGGTTCTTTCTAATGATCTTTTCAGTGATCAGCTGACAAGATAGGTGCACTGCGCCATCCTAGATAGAGGCTAACTTGTAGCCTTGCTTCCCCTTCTCCACATCGCCATATGCCTCCTTGATCCGTTGGGCCAAGGAGCGATCTGATGTCTTCCCTGGGTAGAACTGGTGATGGTCTATTCCTTGCATGCTCAATCTAGTGATGAGGTGGATTAGCGTCGGATCCATAGTCACGTGCCTATCTAACCAGAGATAGCCTTCATGGTAGCACAACAAGAGGAGTTTAACGCACGTGTTAACCTCCTGATGTCTGCCGAAGTGGGGGATATTCATGACGTTCAGGATCGTCGATATCGCAATCTCCTTAATCCACGTCTGGGGAACTATCTTGGGATTCTTCCCAGTTGTTTTCGTCAGGTACCTATGCGGTGCGAGCATCGCATAGTTCTTTCGATCTCCAAAGTTGAAATCACTGATCTAGAGACCTGGGATCAGTCCCAACTGTAGTCCGACTGTGGGTATCCCCTTCGGGAGGTATGCATTGATCAGCGTGTACTCAAAATCGTGCGAGACGTTGTCGCGACTAACCATGCAAGCCAAAGGCGGGATGTAGTTGGGCAAGACCGACAGGATCTGATTCGCATTCGCCAAATCGTCGCGGTGCTTGTGTCTTTTCTCAGTCGTGGTTCGATTAGACCGACGTGCAGTCGAGGGAGATGCTTGCAATCCACCCGTCGATGATGCTTGTATGCCTACGGACATGAATTTCTCATTCATGAGGTGAACAAGTATCTCTTCCACGTACTTTTCTACTATGCTACACTCACCCGACATTCACACTTGTAATAAAATAACTCGAGTAGGCGAATAGATACTCAAATTAATCGAATTCATGGTGAGGTCTAGACAACACAACACGGTATGCAATTACTTCTCTGTTAGCTTGGATATCTCAGTTTTCAAAAAGTGGTCCCAGTGCAGCGTCCAACGGGTTAAATAAGCAACGTCATAACGGATGCTTCCAACGGGAAGGAATGACTCAATCAATACGATTCCATCTATTATGGCGTGGTCTCAATGGTCCAATGGTGATATTTCTGGTACTAATTGCATTTCTAGTCATTCTGGAGCATCATTCTAACTGTCGGGATGCCTCCAACGGTCATATAGCTTCGTCGTGGCAAAGTTCCATTCTGCGGGGTTTTGTTATTCCGGCTAGGCTCAAGTTCGGCAAGCCTGCTTTCTGCGAAGTCATCTCTGGATCTTCCTGCTATTTTCTAACTTTGCTTTCTTCTTACTAAGCTTTCTTTCCTTCTTTCCTGTGATCTGAGTCTCTAGGTTCCTCTTTCCATTCTTATTATTATCTTCTCCTAGCATAGTAACTTCGCACTACTGAGGGTCTTTCAAAGGGTTTGAAGGTAACACTTCCTCTTTTACTACTTCTGGGGTGAATGCACTTCTTTCCTGTATGGACAAGTTCTTTAAGCCTTCTTGCATTCTTTCAACATCGACAGCTAATTCTCTAGCCCTCAGTTGCTTCAAATTTTCCTCTTGTTCTTCTATTAGTCACACTATTTTCCTAGCCATGAAGTCCCTTAATTCTTGATTTTTTTGTTCTGTATCTTCTTCCTCTGCTTTCCTTCGGATATGATCTTTCTCAATCCAGGTCTTTCCTAACAAAATTGCAAGAGGAGCATTGTTCTCGACAAACTTAATGACTTCAAATTCTTTTTCGGTTGATGTTCCATGAGCAATCATAGGTACATGTGTAACTCTTCCACATATGGTTATCATCTTTCCTATAAATAATCCTATCCTTCCCAATGAATGAATCATAGCAAGCTTTCCCAAAATTTCCCAAGTTCTTTCTGGCATGATATTCACCTGTGTTTCCTCATCCAGAACACAATCTGTGTCGAAGTCTCCTATTCTTGGGAGCACACATGGCTAGTCAAAAATATTTCTCCACAAAGAGAGATCCATTATTTAATAGAACAAACTATTTATTTTGGAGTATAAGCATACAAATTTTCTAATGGCTCTTGGGTTTGATATTTTTAAATCATTCATGATTCGGTATACATCCCCAAAAACTACACCAACAAATAATGTCGGGAAGAAGGCTAGTGAACATAATGCAAAAGCCATGAATGTGATCTTGTGTGGTCTATCAGAATCAAAATTTATCAAGGTGGTGTATTGTGAATCGAAAAAATATATTTGGGACACAATTCAAAACATCTATGAAGGAGATGATAAGGTGAAGAAGGAAAAACTCCAAACTCATAGAATATAGTTCGAGAGTTTGAAAATGAAAGACGAATAAAATATTGCAGCATATTTCCTTTGAGTGGATTAAATTGTTAACACCATTAGAAGACTTGGCGAGAATGTTGAAGAACCAATGATTGTGAAAAAGGTGCTAAAGTCTATACCCTTAATATTTGATGCCAAGGTCTCTGAGATTGAGGAAATGAAGGATTTGGAGAAACTGATGATGGATGAGCTAAATGGGATTCTCAATGCATATGAGATGAGGACGGAAAAAGAAAATACAACATGGCAGGAAGAAACTTTCAATGCATCAAATAATACAAAAGGACACAAATTGTTTGATTTTTCTAGCCATGAATTAGATATAGAAGAAGCACAATTTGTGAGAAAGCTAAAAAGAGGATCTGGCAAGTAAAAAGGTAATCTACCCTTCAAATGTTTTAATTGTGGTAGAGTAGGACATTTTGTTTCTAAATGTCCATATGAAAAAAGGGAATATAGTGATGATGAGGACATTAATAATAATGTGTAACGACCCAATTCGTTAGGACTACAAGCGAAGCAGAAGTTCAATTTTGTTTTTGTTTTTAGGCAAGAAGGCTATGACAACAAAAGTTGAACCACATGACTGACGAAGAATGCAAGCATACAGTCCAAGAAATAGACAACTATGACTCCACGCACTGGAATAAGAGAAATTGGGAGAAACGTGCGTAGAGAAACAAGGAGAAACAACTACCCGCCCGACGCAATAGGACCACGCCTACAAGCTAAGGGACAACATCCCCCTCTCAACACATTGGCCTTGACGACCAATCACTAGAACCTCAAGGCACATGAACCAAATGCATGAAGGCGTTCGACCCATGCGCCAAAAGAAAACATTCAACGCTCAACAACACTCACAAGGAAGGCACCTACGTCGGTCAAGTTATCATTAGCCGCTATCCAATAGGGTGCGCAATGATCCCCTCATCAGGAATCATGTCATCCCCAAGTGATAGACGCGTCAATAACCTTGGCGCAACATATCCTAATATGACCAAGGACTCAAGAAAATACAGCGCGCTAGGAGGAGAAACAATTGACAAGAAGACTATGCCCACACCCCAAGAAACCGGTCGACCAAACTCCAAATGATGCTACCCAAAAAAAATGCACAACCGTTACGCGACTTCGCCAACAAACCAAACCATTAATCAAGTCTAAATTAGTCGATAAATACAATTCTAATTTAACATTAATAACAATCTAATTTAGCAAGTCTAATTTACCATTTAGTCAATACTCACCAATCTAATTTAATCATTAATTACAATCTAATTGGGCAATTCTAAATTAATCCATAATTACAATCTAACTTAGAAATTAACATTATATAACACATTAACAACATCATTGTAGATTGCTACAAGTATAACACTTATTAACAAATTAAATTACAACATGCCTTCTAGCTATATTAATCGTACTAAATTAACAAGTTGTCTATTAACACTAAAAAGAAACTGATGAAAAATGACAATGCCATTAAAGCGGTCTATTTTCATGCGGTTTTGTGGATTATAAATAATCGTCATTTCGACGCTACTCGACGCAACTTTATTGATATCGTGTTGTTTATAATTAAATGTCATATCAATTTATTCAATGGAAATTCAATGTTATCTTGGTGTTCCTAAATATATGTCATGTCAAGCTAATCAATGCACATTTGATGTTAATTGCTATTTATAGTTAAATGCCACCTCGATGCTAGTTAATGAAATTTAATGCTACCTTGTTGTTCATAATAAATGTCATTCAGATTCATTCCATGCAGTTGATGCTTTTGGTTGTTTAAAAACATTTGTTATTCAATGCTAATCCAACCATTTGCAGTCTATCTGTTAACTATTAGCTGAGTCGAATTATCATTGTGGTCTAATTAAAGGAAATTTTGCAGATCAGAAAGAGTAACTACACATTCATTGGAAACTAGCAATCCTACCATTAATGAGTGCAGGCATGTCATAAACCAACGCAAGCATGCTATGCCTTGTTATCCATCGTTGTTCCTTAATGTGTTAATCCGCAGTAATTAACAAGAACGATTATGTTCGCTGAAAATCATAAATTCATTTTAATTACTGGAGAAATTATAATTGTCGTCATATGATATTCGTTGCAATTACTTGAGCATTTATATTCGTTGTAATTTCAGTGATAAAAATGTTGATATACCATTCGAGGGGGAAAACAAAACATAGGTATACACAGTCAAATTCGTTGAGATATAAAAACGGAGTGAGGCAAATTTGTGGGGAAAAATAAACGCAATTTTTCATAGTGAAGAAGGCAGAGATACTAGCTAGGATTAATGGCCAAAATCCCAGAGGTTTAAAGGAAAAATCGTTGAGGATATTAATGATTAATGGAAAAAATTAATCGCAGAGATTAATGGCCAAAATTGCAGAGATTAAAGGAAAAATCATTGAGGTTAACCAATGGAAAAATTCATTGTCAGTAAAATCCACCATTACACAAAAACGCCCACCAATACGCCCCCATTAACCAGTAAGGCGCGAGCATTTGATGGAGAAAAAAAGAACAAGCCAGATGTATAAAATCGCAAGGAAAAATCGCCCTTAAAATAAAAACGAAAAGTGGTCCTAAGAAGTGGCAACATTGTCAGGTAAACGACCACGAATTGCAGTCTTAAAATGGCCAAAATTGCCAGGTAAACACAAGCAACGATTGTTGTCTTTAAGAGTGGAAAAAACACCCTGTAAATAAAAACGAAATGCAGTCTTAAGAAGCAGCAAAATTTCCAGATACACAAGCTAAGATTGTTGTATTAAAGAATAGCAAAATCGTCAGATACACAAGCAACCATTGTTGTCTTAAGGAGTGGAAAAATCGCCAGATACACAAGCAACCATTGTTGTCTTAAGGAATGGCAAAATCGCCCTGAAAATATAAACGAATTGCAGAGAATATGGCCATAAAAAAAAACACACACACACAGAGTTAAATAGCCAGGAAGGTATTACCAAGCAGAGTTAAATTATCCAACAATATATAAAAACGCAGAGTTAGAATTTCATAGTTGAGGGTGTTGAAATCCAGATAACACTAAACATAGTTTTCAGATGCCGAGAACGATTAGGACGTAGAGGTGATATAAGATGCAGAAACCAAAGAAATGCGAAGATCAAATGCAGATATAAGAAGGGGTAAACAGCTGGGCAACACATCCTTCGCTCATCATCCATGCACAAAAAAGCAGGGCATTAGAATCTATAAGTCATTGTGCACCGAAGTGACGATCGTCGATTTGGCTCCTGGCCGACTGCTCAGGCGTGGACTGACGAACTAAGGATGAGAACAAAGTAAAAATCACAACTCATCACAACAATCAACAAAACCAAAGGACAGTCACAATATGTAGGGATCGAATGCCAAGGGAATCAAGTCAAGCAGCGAGCTTAAGGCTGTGGGGAAATTTAATCTCTCGATTGAAATGTTGAGTCAAACATTTTCTTTACCCAATTAATAATACAGAAATGAAAGTGTAAGGTATAATAATAATCTACCATGCAAAATCAAGTAAGTGTACTATAGCCCAAGTCGTCTGCTCTAAGTCGTTGTCCCGCGCGCTCTGTGCAGCTCTCGCTTGTCGACCAATGAGACTTCACCGGTACCTCCCAGCCAATGCTAGGGGTACTCTTCTTCCCCCTTAGCCCCCTGAGCCACAAAGGGGCCACGCACACCAAACCAGAGAACAGCTAGCTCCTAGCTCGCCTTGCAAGGCCAAGCTACCACTCCTCACCGAGTTGGGTATCCCAACTCCCACAAGCTAAGTCAGACAAGTCTAAATTTCTGCAGTGTAACGTTATGCATCACATAAGAGATCCATCATCCTCCTCCTCCCTCCTTTATATAGAGTTTCTAAGTCATTTACTTTCCCAAAATCTCATTTAATTTATTGTTCAATAATTTAATTCATAAAAATCCTCCTTGTACATGTGTCACCTATCCCCTTCATTGCACCATAAATTAATTTCATTAATTAATTAATTACCCCCATTTCCCTCACCCACCTAAAAGCATTCCTAGAATCACTCCTAGGTGTCCCCATATTCCCTTACACATTTTAATGACTTACCCCCTTACTAATTTACTAGTTGAGTTTAATTTAGAAACTTCTTAAATGCTAGATACCTTACTAAGTTAGTCTTTCTACTTTTTCCCTGTGTTTCCCCTTTCTTTTTATGTTTCCCGTTTTTTCCTAGTTTCCTAATTCTTTTAAATTTCCCTCTTTCCCTTTTCATTTAAAACTCAAATTGGCAAGTGTATAAAATTACCTTTTTCCCCTTTTCCTTTTTAATTAATAAATTTTTAATTAGCATATGTAACAAAACAATTATTTCCCCTTTTTCCCCCTTTTTAAATTGTATTCCCCAAAAGATTTCTATAAATTAATTGAATTGCTTACCCCCTTCTCGTCACATGATTAATGATGATTATAATTATTGTTTATTTATTTATTTTTATATAAATATTTATTTTTATTTTTATCACAAGTATCACTTAGACCTAGACTTTATTTTCCTAGGTTGGGCGACATTTTATTAGGGAAATTGTTTTAAATCTTTCTCATCACACTATTCGTTCTAAGGCCATATAGTTTTATTCATTTATTATTTAACAACGCGACGTGCCCTTCGGGACGCACTAGGTTCTCCAAGGGTGCCACTCGCCTCATTTTGTTTCCCTTGCATGATGTGACGTTCAGGATGCACTACGTGCTCCAAGGGTCCCACTCGTCTCTTTCTGTTTTTCTTGCACGACGTGCCCTTTAGGACGCACTTTGTGCTCCAAGGATGCCACTCACCTCTTGACTGACTTGGTAGACATCAAAACCCCTGGAGTCAATACTCTGCTAGGTGATATTGTGGGAGACTAAGGGCCTCTAAGGAATAAGGCCCCTGCCTTATTGCACGCCCCTTAGAATCATCACAAGCGACTGTCGCAGTCGGCCCTCATGGCATCGTGGGTCTTCTCAAACTAGGTAATCGTTAACCTACAGTTCGAGCCACAGTGGGAAGTGCTAATAGGTTTTGGAAGGGTTGTTTTCCACACCTCTCCCTCAATGTCTCTGGTTATCGTGTGTGACCCCTCTACTCCACATGTGAGTCTGGTCGAAAAGCTATCGTCAGCCTGCATTATCAACGAATCATGTCAGAAATAATATCCATAATCAGATCATCTAATCAGATCCACAAACAGCATATATACAACAATCAAACCCCAATTGTCCACTCCCTGACTCGGTCTGGAGTCCAAGGGGTTTCATCGATGCCTCTGCATCCTCGAGGTCCAAAATCCTACACACTCAAGAAAACCATGTCAATAGCACCTGTATATGTCAATACCGCAAAATACCATGTCATCAATCCATAACGCCTCATAATCATAATCAAATGCCCAATAGCATAATAATTCGGATCACTTGCAAGAAAATGTCCTCAAAGAATAAGCTCGCTTAGTGAGCGCAAGAGCGGGATGTTACATAAAGAATAACATAACAATAAAATCAAACCTTATAGACACAAAAGAGGAAAATATACTAAGAAGAAGAGTTTCTACTCCAGAGAGGACAATATCTCATCTGAAAAAAGTGATGGATATGTTTATGATATTGAAAAATAAGAATTCATCTTCATAGCCATGGATACAAATTCTACTGATAAAGAAAATGAATACAATCAGAAAGAAAAATCATATTCAGAAGAAGAATGCATTGATGGGGAAGTGAATCTTAAAGAAGAACGTGTTAGTTCCTTAGAAGAAATCGACAGAATCAGGGGAAAGAATAAAAAGAAAAAAGAGAAATTGTATAAATATGAAAGAAGGATCGTGATCTTGATGAAACAGAAAAATTATTTATCATCCTGAAGACTCAACTAGAAGAGGAAAAAAGGAGAAGAAGTGGTGAGAAGCCAGCTGAAAGAAAAGGAAGAAAATTGTGAGAAGCTAGAAGTTGAAATAGTTTCCTTAAGAAAGGAACTAAAGAAAACAATTGATGAGTTGAATAGAATATTGAAGTTTGTAAAGAGTACTAAAATCTTAGATAATGTTCTCAATTTCCAAAGGTCATCGTTCATCAAGATAGGTCTTGGTTGTTGATGATTACAACTGCATGAGACATCCTCCAGGACACAAACCTGAGAGAGAGCCCCTGAGATGGGTGTGTGGTTCTTATCTGAGATAGAGATGGAACGTAGTTATGGCCTCCTCCTTACAGAGAGTTGAGAAGAAATCTAGATGATTTTCCTGTGTAACGCAGTCATAAAGGAGATTTGTTGAGTTGGACGTGCTTGTGGTTGAGCACAAGGTGAACGTGTGAATTCCCATGATCTCGGTGCATCATTATGAGACAGATATGAAAGCGATGTATTAGCCTCCTCTGAGCAGAGAGTTGATATGATGAACTCCAGATGACTCTCCTGTGTAATGCAGTGGTAAAGAAGAACTGTTGAGTTGGACGTTCCTGTGGATGAGCACAGGTGAACGTAATCCTAGTGGTTGAGCACTAGTGAGTGTGGTTCTCCTATGAGACGCAGTGAGATAGAGATATGGACATCCCTATGGATGTTCCCCTAGTGGATGAGTACTATTGGGTGTATGATATACCTTGCTATAGTTTTCAAGAGTCAGACCTACCTGTAACCCTAATTGCAATGTAAAGGGTATAGGTCAGCCCCACCTTAATGTAATAGATAATTAATGTAAAAGATAATTAATCTAGTTATTATTGATTATATTGTGAGTTAGAGAGGTCGGCCTTGTTGTTCCAATAGACACTTTTGTTGACAGTTCAAGTCTAATATAAGTAAAGGTAAATTCCCCATTGAGGAATCATATCTCAAGTGTGAATTTGGAAATTTCAGCAAGTACGTCTTCTTGGGAAAAGTGTGCACCTCTCTTAGGGCACTAGTATTCTAGGGTTTCTGAGCACCCTTTTGTGTGCTAGGTTTTCTTGGTGGTGGAGGTATTTCTCTTGAAGAATATAGCAAAGGATTGGTTGGGTTTTCTTCCCTTGTCAAGAAGGATTTCCCAGGATACTTCTTGTGTACTTGTGCATGGTGTTTCTTCTTGTGATCTTGGTTGTTGCAACAAATTGTTTATGGTTTAAGTAAAATTCTAAAATGGAATGAACTTCATGCTTAATCCTTTACTATTGAAAAATAAACATGGTTTCAGAGCATAGGTATTGAAGAACCCATTGCATAAGCATCTACCAGTCATCTTCTTCTCATTTCTGCAGAATCGTACGACCCTCCTAGGGTTTCCAGAAAAACCGTACGGCCCTCCTTTTTGAGGTGTTCCAGCCCCTAATACTTGGACATTGGGGATGAAATTTGGACAGGAGGGTATGGTCTCCTTCAGCGCACCTACAGAAGCTCTTAAAGTGAAATTTCGAGAATTTTTTATTTTTGTCCCTAGGGTTTCTAGGGTTCCGCAAATTTCTGCAGATTTCTGGTTTTTAGGGTTTATGTAGCTTTTTGAAGAAGCCTTCAAGATTACCTGTGTTCTTATGACTTTCAAGGATTATTGTTGGTAGTCATAAGCCCAATAAAACCTAAGGTTGCTATCCTAGCCTAGTCATTAGGTTTTCTATCCCAGTTGACAAGAGTTTGTGAATAATCTAAAATTATGATGAACATAACTATGATGGAATATAAGCTTGATGAATCAAGCAACTTCAAGTTCCTAGAAGAAAATAATTCATAATAAGACTTATTTTGGGTGATACAAAAAGGTGACACTATGACTACCTTCTTCATGAAGATTCCAAAGGACACAAATCAGCCAAGTGCCATTAGAGAAATCATATCAGCACCCTCATGTATGCACTTGTATATATATTATTTGTACCATTGTCATGAGGGTAATTGCAGGAGGAAGGAACCTTTTGCTAAAGTCACGGATCCAAAGGGATCTCAATGCATTCAGAAGAACAATACATTGGAAGTGAAGACTACAGGTTTGATTGTTGAAATTTTCATTCCTCTAACCTGTATCTCTAAAGTTTGCTACATTACAAGTAGGTGTTGTAGCTGAGACAACAATCCTTAAATTGTTTTGATTCTAGAGATGTACTCATTATTCTCCTTTAGGAGACATTCTTGTTTTGGTTCCTCTTTTTTTCTTGTTCCAGAAAGGTTAACAACAAAGGAAGATGTTTATCCTTCAAAGGGAGTCACTTGACTCAGAGGGAGTCAAAAATATTTGAGAAAGAGAAAGAATAGAACCATCATTCAAGTAACTAATGCATTAATGCATGATCAGAATCCTTCTATGATTCCATGGGCAGAAGCATGCATGACACAGTATATGTTCAGAACAAGAGTCTTAACCAGACTTTGAAAAAAAACATAACTCCCGAAGAAGCCTTCATTGGAGTGAAGCTTGAGATTGAAAACTTCGGGATATTTGGGTGCCCAGTGTATTTTTATGTACCCAAAGAGAAGAAGTCCAAGATAGACCCTTAACGGAGAAAGGATACATTTATGGGATAACAGTGAATCTTCAAAGACATTCCAGATCTACATCCCTGGTCAGAGACAGATTGAGACAAGAAAATATGTTATCCTTGACGAAGAGATAGCCTTTCAAAGATCCAGAGAATCTCAGATGGAGATTGACAGTGAGACAACACTTTCTCCCCCTTCATCAATTCAGAGGGAGACAAACATTATTCAAGTTGATCTAGATGATCCAGTTGATATGTCCAGAGATATTGCAGTAGGGCATAAAAGGCCTTTCTAGGCTCACTCTGCAGGAAGTAGAGAAACATACAAGCCCCTCAAGGCACATATCGAGAGAACAAAGAGATTTTTTAAGCTACTCTTCAGCCATGAGCCACATATTTGATTTTGATCCTTCTTGTCATAGAGAAGCAACATTAGAACAGGTATGGAAAGATTCCATAACAGAATAATACCGGTATATATTAAAGAATGATATATAAGATATTGTTAAGAGACCATAAGTGAAGTCTGTGGTGACTTCCAAGTGGATCTATAAGATCAAGCATGCAGTTGATGGAAGTGTCGAGAAATACAAAGCGAGATATATAGCCAAAGGATTCTCACAAACAGAGGGATTTTTCTATAATGAGACACTTGATCCAGTAAGTTCGATGCACTTCCATCCATACTACCATCTATGACTTGAAAACTATGTCAGATGGATAGATTCTTGATGAGTTTGGGTTTCAGCAAGAGTGTTGTTGATCCAAACCTATATTATTACAGTGTTGGTGATGAGAGCCCGATTGTGATGACTTAATCAGAAAGCCTTGTTGTTGGATACAATTAAGATTTGACTTTTGATTTCGAGATGAAGGATCTAAGTATGATGCACTACTTCTTGGGACAAGAAGTATGATAGAGGACCGATGAGATTTTCCTAAGTCAAGGAAAATATACATTGGGAATATTAAAGAAGTTCAGTATGACAGAAAGAAAATCCACGGTGATGGATTTGAAGAAAAATAATGATGATGACTCAGACGAGATTGATCCACAGTTGATTGGATCATTGATGTATTTGGTTAACACCAGACTTTTTTCATGCTATGCATTGAATGTACCTATTCATTCCATGAGTCAACCGAGACAGAGTCACTGGACAACAGCAAAACATGTATTGAGATATCTACAAGGCACAGTTAGATATGGCCTGAGATATTCCTCCAATGAAGACTTGAGTTTGCAGGGATATGCAGAATGGACAAAAAGTACAGTGGAATAGAAGAGCACATCTGATTGTTGTTTGTCATGATTTCCTGGTGCAGCAGGAAACAAATCTTTGTGGCCTTGAGTACCACAGAAGCAGAGTATATATCATTGAGTCTGTGAAACAGTGTGGCTTCATAAGCCTCTAACTGATTTACTTGATCATGAGATGGATCCTATGATTACAACCAAAGTTGTGTGAAGTTCTTTGAGAAATATGTGTTTCATGATAGATCGAAACACATTGAGATAAAATATTATCTTCAGATCCATGATGCAGAGGAAAGGAGTACACGTGCAGTACCTTCCTACACATGAGAATTTTTCAAACATCTTCACCAAAATTACTTGGTGAAGAATACCTCTCTAGTTGAGAGGGAGTGTTGATGACTACATCCAAGACAAAGTTCAAGTACTTCTGTGCGAGACTTGGCCTGATGGAGAATGCCTCCCTAGCTGAGAGGGAGTGTTGATGATTACAGCTACGTGAGACATCCTCCAAGACACAAACCTGAGAGAGAGCCCCTGAGATGGGTGTGTGGTTCCTATCTGAGACAAAGATGGAACATAGTGATGGTGTCCTCCTTACAGAGAGTTGAGAAGAACTCCAGATGATTCTCATGTGTAACACAGTCAGAAAGGATATCTTTTGAGTTGGACGTGCTTGTTCCTAAGCACAAGGTGAATGTGTGAATTCCTATGAGATGGGTGCACCGTTATGAGATAGAGATGAAAATGATGTATTAGCCTCCTCTGAGCAGAGATTTGAGATGTTGAACTCCAGATGACTCTTATGTGTAATGCAGTGGGAAAGAATATATGTTGAGTTGGACATGCATGTGGATGAGCACATGTGAAAATGATCCTAGTGGCACTAGTGAGTGTGGTTCTCCTGTGAGACGCAGTGATATAGAGACATGGGCATTTCTATGGATGTGCCCCTAGTGGTTGAGAACTAGTGGGTGTATGAGATCCCTTGTTATATTGTTCAAGAGTCAGACCTACCTGTAACCCTAATTGTAATGTAAAGGGTATAGTTCGGCCCCACCTTAATGTAATAGATAATTAATGTAAAAGATAATTAATCTGGTTATTACTAATTATATTGTGAGTTAGAGAGGTTGGACCTGTTGTGCCAATAGACACTTATGTTGACAGGTCAAGTCTAATATAAGTAAAGGTAAATTTCCCATTGAGGAATCATATCTCAAGTGTGATTTTGGAAATTTCAGCAAGTACTTCTTCTTGGGAAAAGTGTGCACCTCTCTTGGGGTGCTAGTCTACTAGGGTTTGTGAGAACACTTTTGTGTGCTAGGTTTTCTTGGTGGTGGAGGTATTTCTCTTGAAGAATATAGAAAAGTATTTGTAGCCAATGATATGCATGGATATGTAGCCATTTTTGGGTGCCTTTATTTAGATTTGTTCCTACTATAAAGCCTATAAATAAGGTGTGTTGTAATGTTGTAAACGATCATTTTTAGATCAATCATTTTTAGATCAATCATTTTAGAAGTTGTTGGTCATGTAGATGTAATCTTGAATTGGATATAGGGTTGTTCTTGTGTAAATCAAGGAGATATGATGTCTATTGTGTATTAGGTGTGGACCAAGGTTATGCATGTAACCTTTTATTATGAATGACCAAAACAAAAAGCGAGCAAGATGCTCAAAGTATGTTAGTTTTCCTGTTTGGGTTTCCAGGGTAAAATCTTTGTGTACTGTGTGTTTTCTTTGTCATTTGATTTATAGCTTAAATATTGTTTCCTTTGCTCTGTTACGTTTAGTGTGGAAGTGTTTAATTTCCTACCTTGTGTTATCATAGCTTTGTTTAACATTCTTGGATCTGAATCTAAAGTCCAGTAAGAGTCGTAAGTCAAAAATATTTAAAGTTTTGCTTAAAGAATGGAAAGTATCTCGAGAATAAAGATCGAAAAATTCAATGGCCAAAATTTTGAGCTCTGGAAGCTTAAAATTGAAGACCTCTTGTAGATCGATAACAATGGGAGAAATATATCCAGGTACCATTCTGGCAGGTATGTCAAGGGAAGAATGGGAGAAACTTGAGAGAAGGGAAAGGAGTACGATTCGACTGTGTCTAGAAGATTTGGTATTGTTAAATGTCTCAAGTGAATATTTGTCCAAGAATATTCAAGAAGCTTGTACCAATTGAAATCCATGGTAAATAAGTTGTTCATTAGAAAGAAGTTGTATATTTTTAGGATGAGTGAGGATTGTTCAGTAACTAAGAATTTAAATGTGTTTAATACCATAATAATCCATTTATCTTCTGTGAATATTAAAATCACTGGGGAGGAGAAATGTGTTAGCCTATTTTGTTCTTCTCCAAACTCCTAAGATAGCTTAGTCGTGGCTATAAGCAGTAATTCAACTACATTAGCGCTAGAATGTGTGGTTGCATCTCTACTATCATAAAAAATGAGAAGGAAGGATCGACCAAAGATGCATTAGTGGTGAAGGTTGACCGATTGACAAAGATAAAGGAAAATTCTCTAGTATAAAGTCTAAGTCGAAGGATAGATCTAAATATCGTGTTTAGTCAACGAGAAGATATTGGAAATGCGGTAAAATTGGGAATTATAAAATGGAATGCAAATCGAAGGAAATGGAAGTCAATACAGGATCCGATGAGAAGTAGTCGACTGAGAAAAATACAACTCCAAATAAGGGAGGCGATGTGTACCTAGCATCGACTAGTACACACTCGAATCAAGATGTTTGGTTGATCGACTCAATGATGGAGACCCCCTCCCTTGACTAGGGTCTACTTGACCTCCTGGTCAAGGATCGTTCTAATAGGGAGCTGAATCATCTCTTTGGGCTCTGTTGAACCCCCTTTTAATTTTCACAGGTCCTAATATTTCATGTGCAGGTCCAAATTCTGAACCCGTGGGCTAAGCCCTTTCTCCTTTGAAACAGTTTTTGGGCTTTCTCCTTTGAAATAGTTTTTGGGCTCCTGGCCCTCTTCCTCCAGCCAACGCCTCATACAACCCAAGGTTTTGACCAAGTGTTAGTCAATAGAACACTATTTCAATCCTTCAGCGATTTTCTCCAAGCCCTTTTCTTTTAAAAAAAAATTGAAACCAGTCTTAGCCCCTTTTCCTCCAATGGCAATGGCATATGACCGACAGTTGTGACCGAGTGCCAAGCCAAAAGGTGTTAATTCGGGCTTCTCCCTTGGGAGATTTTTGAACGCATCCAACCACATAATCTATGTAAAGTGTCGATTGTCGACGAGGCAGATTGGATGGCCCTCCTTTCTCCATGGATCAATGACTCAAATTTTGTTTTAGGCCTCAACGATTATTAACCACGGCCAACGTACATGCAACGTCTGTGAACTGCCAATCACATAAACAAGGGGCAGATCGAACGGTTCCTATTTTTCCACCGAATAGATGGTTCAGATTATGTCTCTGGTCTTCGGTGATTTTCCTTTGGTCATCAAACCACATGACTCTTTGTATCGCCCGATGTTGAAACATTGAATGGCTTACCCTACCTCCACGTGTCCCCTTATGGATCAACAGCCAGAATTCCTTACGGGACTTCTGTGACTTTTATATGCCTACACAACAACACAAATTTGTTGAAGTGTCGAGTCCCTGGGCTATGGGATCTTGTGCCACGTGTCCTCCTCAATTGGATGGTTAGGATTGACTCCGACCTTCTAGCCCTAGGGAGTCTCTATCAATGTTGCTCTAAGTTTCTTCTGAAGTTTCAGACCTCCATATCTATTGCCACCTTTCCTCCTGTGATCAATGGTTCACAACGCTTCAGACATCCAGCGTCAACGGATTTTGAAACCCCTCACCCCAAATCTCCCCGAGTATCTATCATCCGGAGTGCTAGATATTCTGACACATGCCCTTCACAACGAACGGTTGCGATGACCTCTAGGACTTAGTCACTTAGAGAGTATGAGCACTTTCATACTCTCCCTCCCTAGTTCCTTCGAAGTGACCCTTCTCCGGAGTGTGGGATCTTCCGCCACCTGTCCCTTGCAACGGATGGTTGGGATCTTCTTCGTTGTTCGGAGCTTCAGCAATCCTGCCTGCTCCAACTCTGTATGCTCCCAGAGTTCCAGTCTGTCAGACTCCAGGATCGGTTGCCATGTGTTCCTAGTGCCAACGACCAAGATTTTCTCCGGACTTCAGAGCTTCGGAAAATGTGCACATTCCACGCCTTGAATCCTCCGGAGTGATGTGGCTTCGGATAATACTAGATCTGACGCCACGTGTCCTTATAAATGGACGACCACAATGAAATCTGCTCTTCGAAGCTTTAGGAGTTCTTGACTCACCTCGACCTGTTTCCTCTGGAGTACTGTACCTCCAGACTCCTAGATATGGTGACACATGTCCCTCTTAAATGGATGGTTTAGATGGACTCTAGCTCTTCGGAGCTTCGGGAGTCCTCTATACTTCGTACCTATATTCTTCTGGACTATCGATCTCCCAGATACGCATGATCTATTAACACACATCCTTGTTAAATGGACAGTCCTGATTGATTTTTGAGTTCGTGACTTTGGGAGACTTGTCTCCTCTGCACCTAAATATAGAAAACCCCCAAACTTGTGAAGTCTGAAGGAGACTGAGGGTTAAATCTCGTGTTACTTACCTCCCAATCAGACGGTTGTTGTAGCTCGCACCTAGATCCGATGGATGGGATCTATCCTATTCTCTGCATGCTTCTCCTCTTGCTGGACTCTGATATAATGGTCCAGATCTAATCTGACAGCTGATCTGACGGCAGTTGTAGATTATTCTCCCCTGCATGCTTTTCTTTCCTTATGATGAAGGATCTTTGAACTTTCCAAAGGCTTGGCCTTTTGATCTTTTCTTCAGTAATCTTGACTCCTCGCCATGCGCTGCTTCTCCTGAGCTTGAACTTTGGAAATAAGTTCACTTGTGCATATTTTGTGCTTCTCCTGCAAACTGGAACAAGAAGGGTTCCCCTCCTCTACACACCTTGCAGAGACTCTGTTCTCAATGGTACTATATTTCATGAGCTTTGTTAACTTGAATTCACCTAGCCTCTAGCATACTCCTTGCGCTTTTCTCACAATCTGAGACTTGCATTATTCTCAACTTTTTGCACTCTTTGCAGAGACCTTGTGCACACTTGCACTATTTCTCCTGAGCATTCAATTTACTCAAATCCTAAGGGTATCATCCCTTCATTCCTTCAAAAGAATTATTTTTCTCTCCTAGCACTTTGTGCTCATCCTCCTGAGCTTGTCCAACCCTTTAGAAATGTATTTGGCTTTGTGCTCTCCTTTCACTTACCTCCTGAAACCCTAACTCTATAAGTTCACTTGCACAATCCTCGTGCTCTCTGTGCAGACTTGCACTGCTCCTCCAGAGACTTTCCTTCTAGTGTTCCCTCTTGGAAAATTTATCCTAGAACTCGAAACAAAGTTCTTATGTACTCCTTGCACCTGCTCAATGCACTCCTTATTGAGCTCTCCCCTAGAGTGTTCAGTAACTCTGGTTCTCCTCTCTCGAAATTTCTCCAACACTTCCGAAAAATGTAGGCATTGTGCACTCCTTACACAGGATCAATGCACTCCTTGTTGAGCTTTCAGAGTATTCAACAACTCTGGTCCTCTTTCTGGATTAGTGAATGATTATGGTGTGCCCACCTAGCACGCTCCTCTATGAACTCGAAACATAGTTCAAGTGCACTCCTTACAAAACTCTAAGAACCCATAATTACTCAACAAACTCACAAAGATAGGAAATTCTATCTTATCCTGCAAATGGAAACATATATGCATCTAACAACATATCATAAACACACAGTAAACACATTCAAGACATGTAGAAAATAAATGAACATACACAGGAAATCATATGCAGTAAAAACTACTTTTGTATTATCTCTGAATGTGTGTACAATGTTTACAAGCTCAGAATTCAACAGAGTATTTCTCCTATCTCCTCTCTTGAGCTCTCTCTACATATCTCTCTTGACTCATACTCTAACTCTAACTAACTGAAAACCGATGCCAAGATAATTTTTACAAAAGAGGGGCTCCTCGAGCTCTCCCTCCAACTCACCTAACTCTCATAAATTACATTGAATTACATTTAATGGCCATCTAGTTTGAATCGTATCTAGAGTCGTCATCCTGTCGGCCATTAAAGGTGTCATTACACCTTACAATCACTCAGCATGTCAAGCACATGGGTTCGGCCTTCCCTGAGCCTCTGAACATTTAATTACATTCAATTACATTAAAAAAAAAAAAAATTGGGGCAAAATGAGAGGGTTGGTGCCTCTACTTCCTTGGAGTTCTTTCCTCCTAGTGCGTTGATCCGTTTTTTTGTTGACGCATTGGTGCGTTTTCTGAGATGGACCAATGCTCATGTATCATACTCCCACACTAACAAAAACATGATTTCATGCTCATGGCTCCCTTGTTGTTGAGGTTGAAATCCTCCAGCGTCCCAAATATTTATGGGGATTTGTCCATCCGCTCCTCTGCCATGTTGTTGTTGTTTCTTCCCTGTTGTTGCAGGTTCTCCTATGTTCAACTTCCTCTTGTTGCTGACATCCTATTGTGTTGACTCCAACATCAGCTTCCTTATCTCCTCAATCACCTCATCCAGCTGGTCTATTGGTTGGATCTTCTTCTGCAACCTACTCTTCTACATCCCTTCTTCATCATCTAATTCCAACTTAACTTGTTGGATGCTCTAACTCTGCACCATTACGATTTCCTCTAGGGCTTCCAATTCTCCACACAGATCAATGGGAAAAGCATCCCAATCTTCCATGCTAACTTCATCTCCGGTGGCATTATCTTTCCACTCCATTATCTCCTTTGATAGTTTTCTTATTGTTAGGGACTCTAACTCCTCATACAGATCAACAAATTCCATGCTTTTTGCTACTCTCCCCTCTGTTGCAGACTCAATTTCTGCAGTCATCTCATGTTCATCTCCCTAGATAAAAATTTTGAGAAATTATGGTGAATTCTCCTCTTCTTCTTCCATCTCCTGGGTAGATTTCAATGTCTGTTCCTGCTCCTCCTTGGCAGTCTTGGTTGGTTGTCTCTCCTCTGTCGTACTTTCATCACACTGGCCTCTAGTGGGCTACTTGGCAGGAATATGTCGATTCCCCCAATGATCAGAATGTACCTCTGATCCTTCCCCTGTGTTAACACTTTTTGTTGATATGAACTCCTCTCTGAGTTCATGAGACTCTTAGATAGTCTCATCTCATCCTCCTTTCGCACCTGGAAATATGAGGTTTTACTCCTTCCCTCCTGGCAGTCTATGAGATCTATGACTGATCCCATCTCATTTCCCTCCTGGAAATTTGCATTATCACGTCTTCCCACCTAGAATTTTATGAGATCTTCAGATGATCTCTCTTCATTTCCCTCCTAGAAATTTGAACCTTCATCACTGAGGTTCCTTCCAACCTCTGGTTCACAAATGTAAACCATATTTTCCTATGTGGCACTAAGGGTTTCAGCATGCCTCGGCCACCTCCTCAAACTCTGCTCCTGCCTTTTGGAAATCAGTTGTTGGATAGGCCACTTTAATTTTCTCTTCAAGGGAGATTCATACCTTCAGCTTCCTTCTACTTCCTGTTACATCTTCAGCATTAACCTGTTGAGCTATGTTCTCATCTCCCTGAGCTCTTTTTCCTTCTTCTCTTTGTTTAGTTGTTGGTGGTTTTCTTCTCGACCTCGCCTCTGGCCTTCAGCAGCCATTTTCTCCTTCTCCTCTAAGAACAAGATTGGTTCTTCTAGATCATCCCACTTGGTTATTTTACTTTTTTGTCTCTGCAACTGAGAGTATTATTGGCTTCCTCCTATAACCCTCCTGGTTGTCTGTTGATTGTTGCACACTTGCAAACAATCCTTACAGAGCATCAGTGTTATGTCTTCATATCCTCCCTTACCTGCTATCTGCAAGAAAAAATCCGCTCTGATACCACTCGATGCAGACCCCCTCCCTCACTCGGGGTCCACTCAACCTCGCGGTCAAGAATCGTTCTAATCAGGAGCTCAATCAACTCTTTGGGCTCTATTGAACCCCCTGTTAATGATCACAGGTCCTCAATTTTCCTGTGCAGGTCCAAATTATGAACCCGCGGGATCTTACTAAGCCCTTTCTCCTTTGAAACAGTTTTTGGGCCCCGATCCCTCTTACTCAAGACAATGCTACATATGGCCCAAGGTTGTGACCAAGCACTAGTCAATAGCGCGCTATTTCAGTCATTCAATGATTTTCTCCAAGCCCTTTTCTTTTAAAAAACAATTGAAACCAGTCTTAGCCCCTTTTCCGTCGGCGACAATGGCATATGACTAATAACTGTGACCGAGCGCCAATCCAAAAGGTGCTAATTCGGGCTTTGCCCTTCGGTGATTTCCTAATGCATCCAACCACACAACCTCCATAAAGTGTCGATCATCAACGAGGCAGGTCGAATGACCTTCCTTTCTCCACGGATGAACGGCTCAGATTTTGTTTCAGGCCTTGGTGATTTTTAACCGCGCCCAACGTACATACAACATCCGCGAATTGTCAATCAGCGAAACAAGGGGTAGATCAGACGATTCTTATTTTTCCATCGGATCAACGGCTCAGATTATGTCTCCGGTCTTCGACGATTTTCCTTTGGTCATCAAACCACACGACTCTTCGTATCTCCCAACGCTGAAACGACGAACAACTTACCCTACCTCCACATGTCCCCTTCTGGATCAACGGACAGAATTCCTTCCGGGACTTTGGTGATTTTTATCTGCCTACACAAAAACACAAAGTTGTCGAAGCATTGAGTCCCCGGGCTGTGGTATCTTGCACAAAGCATCCTCCTCAATTGGACGGTTAGGATTGACTCCAACCTTCGGGCCCTCAGGAGTCTATATCAACGCTGCTCTAAGTTTCTTCCAGAGTGTCGGACCTTCAGATATGCTACCACCTATCCTCCTGTGATCAACGGTCAATAATTCTTCGGACCTCTAGCTTCGGCGGATTTCAAAACCCCTCACCCCAAATCTCTCGGAGTATCTATCCTTTAGAGTGCTAGATATTCTAACACGTGCCCTTCATAATGAACAGCTGCAATGACCTTCGGAACTACGTCACTTCGAGTGTCTGGGCACTTTCATACTCTCCCTCCCCAATTCCTCTGGAGTGACCCTTCTCTGGAGTGTGGGATCTTCTGCCATGTGTCCCTTTCCACGGACAGTTAGGATCTTCTTTGATGTTTGAATCTTCAGTGATCATGCCTACTCCAAATATATATTCTTCTGAAGTTCTGGACTCCAGGATCGGATGCCACTTGTTCCTGGTGCCAATGGATATGATCTGCTTCGGCCCTCGGAGCTTTGGAAAACATGCACAATCTACGCCTTGAATCCTCCAGAGTGTTGCGGCTCTGGATTGCCCCAGATCTGACGCCATGTGCCCTTATAAATGGACGGCCATGATAACTCCACTATTAGTAGCTTTGGGAGTTCTTGACTCACCTCGAACTGTTTCCTCCGGAGTATTATACCTCCATACTCTTGGATCTGGTGACACATGTCACTCTCAGATGGATGGTTCAGATGGACTCCGTCTCTTTGGAGCTTCGGGAGGACTCTGACAGTTGATCCAACGGTAGTTATAACTTCTTCTCCCCTGCATGCTTCTCTTTCCTTCTGATGAAGGATCTTTGAACTTTCCAAAGGATTGGCCTTTTTATCTTTTCTTCAGTAACCTCGAGTCCTCAGCCTGTTTTTCTTCTCCTGAGCTTGAACTTTGGGAATAAGTTCACTTTCACATATTTTTTGCTTATCCTGCAAACTGGAACGAGAGGGGTTCCCCTCCTCTGCACACCTTGCAAAGACTTTGTGCTCAATGGCACTATATCTCCTGAGCTTTGTTAACTTGAAGCCACCTGACCTCTGGGACAGTCCTTGCGCTTTTCTCAAAGTCCGAGACTTGGATTGTTCTCAACCTTCTGCACTCTTTGCAAAGACCTTGCACACACTTGTGTTATTTCTTCTGAGCATTCAACTTACTCAAATCCTAAGGGTATCGGCCCATCGTTCCTTCAAAGGAGTTATTGTGCTCTCCTAGCACTCTGTGTTCATCCAACTGATAGTGTCCAACACTTTATCAATGTATTTGGATTTTTGCACTCCTTGTACTTACCTCATGAAACCTGAACTTTGTAAGTTCACTTGCACAATCCTCGTTCTCTTTGTGCATACTTGCACTGCTCCTCCTGAGCTTTTCCTTCTGGTTTTCCCTCTTGGAAACTTTCTCCTAGAACTCAAAATAGAGTTCTCACACACTCCTTACTCCTACTCAATGCACTCCTTGTTGATCTCTCCCCCATAGTGTTCAGTAACTCTAGTTCTCCTCTCTCGAAATTTCTCCAACACTTCAGAAAAATGTAGGCGTTGTGCACTCCTTGCTGAGCTTTCAGAGTATTCAACAACTCTGGCCCTCTTTCTAGATTCATGAATGATTATGGTGTGCCCACCTGGCACACTCCTCTATGAACTCTAAATAGAGTTCAAGTGCACTCCTTGCACAACTCTAAGAACCCATAATTACTCAACAAAGTCACAAAGATGGGGAATTTTATCTTATCCTACAAATGGAAACATATATGCATCTAATTGCATATCATAAACACACAGTAAACACATTCAAGACATGCAGAAAATAAATGAACATACACAAGAAATCATATGCAGGAAAAACTACTTTTGTATTATCTCTTAATGTATGTACAATGTTTACAAGCTCATACTACAACGGATTCTTTCGCCTATCTCCTCTCTTGATCTCTCTATACATCTCTCTCCTGACTCATACTCTAACTCTAACTAACTGAAAATCGATACTAAGATAAATTTTACAAAAGAGAGGCTCCTCGAGCTCTCCCTCCAACTCACCTAGCTCTCATAAATTACATTGAATTACATTCAATGGCCATCTATTCTGAATCGGATCTGGAGCCATAATTATGTCATCCATTAAAGGCGAAATTACACCTTACAATCACTCAACCTGTCAAGCACGTGGGCTCGGCCTTCCCTAAGCCTCCAAACATTTAATTACATTCAATTACATTAAAAAAAATTAAATTTTGGGCAAAATGAGAGGGTTGGCGCATCTCCTTCCTTGGAGTTCGTTCTTCCTAGTGCATTGATGCATTTTCTTTCTAATGTGTTGGCACGTTTTCTGAGATGGAGCAATGCTCCTACGTCACTTAGCAGCATCCTATCATATGACACCACATAGACAATAGTTCTATGAATATGAGTGATATGAAGGAGGAGATGTTTTCTTGGGGGACGACTCGACAACCAAATTTTTCATATGGGGAAGAGTCTGACTATATTATAGGATGGGAGGATTAGAACCATTCGAGGTGTGCTACATATTCCAGGTTTAGCCAGAAACCTGATATCTATCGGCAAGATGAGTGATGCAGGAGTGCACACTCTATTCAAAAGGATACATGCAAGATGGTTAGAGGTTCGATGGTATTAATGAAAGGATTTTGGATTGGAACCATATACAAGTTATTAGGGAATGTCGAATCGACTAGATGAAACAACATCATTTTTCCTAAAGTCAACTCGAATCAACTTGGGTTGAGTCGATTCTAACTGACTTGACAAGTCTTCGTCAAGTCGACCCAACCATGTTATGGCATGAGAGGATGGGACACATTGGAGAAAAAGGAATTCGAACTATGCATAACAAAGGTATGGTCGAATATTTCCCTTAATATAATTTAGAAGTAGACTTTTGTGAACATTGTATATATGGAAAACAAAGTCGGGTGAGATTCCCATCTGGTGCGACAAGGGTAAAGGGGATTCTTGAATTGGTTCATAGTGATGTGTTTGGCCATGTTTCATTTCCTTCACTTGGTGGATCCATGTATTATGTCTCCTTCATAGATGATTTTGCAAGAAAACATGGATATATTTCATGAGGAACAAATCAGAGGTTTTCGAGAAATTCAAAGAGTTTAAGTCTCTTGTTGAAAACCAAATAGATAAGAAGATTAAGGTGCTCAGAAATGACAATGGTGGTGAATTCCATGGAAAATGATTTGATCAGTTATGGAAGAAGTGTGGCATAGCACACCATATACACCACAGAAAAATGGAGTTGTCGATAGAATGAATAGAACAATGATGGAAAAGGCAAGGAGCATGCTTAGTGGTGTTGGGCTCGCATAAGAATTTTGGGTAGAGGTAGTCAATACTGCAAAATATATGATGAATTTGTCTCTTTTTTCAGCACTAGTCGACATGAATCCACATGAGGTATGGTTTGGTAAGAATCCTTCGGTTTCACATATCAAAGTATTTGGTTGTGATGCATTTGTGCATGTTCCCAAGGAAAAGAGGATCAAGTTGGACAAGAAGGTAGTCAAGTGTATTTTCATTGGATACAAACAAGGAATGAAAGGATATAAGATCTAGGATCTTGCATCAAGGAAAATATTGTATAGTTGAGATGTGGTATTCACAGAAGTCGGAAGGAAGTTCGAGTCTGAAGTGATGGTTAAAATAGAGAATAATGAAGAGAAGGTGAGGTTTTAATTGAGGAACGAAGAAGAAGATGATTCAAATGAGTCGAATGAATCAGATGAAGAGGTGGAACAAACTGACCTCGGTTGTAAGGAGGTCTAAACGAGTAAGAAAACTAGTCGAAATGCATAGTCCACCCAACTTTCATTTCGCATTTTTGTTAATTGTCACTGAAGAGGAGCCCAAGTCAATCAAGGAGGAAGTCGAATCGACAAAGGGGAAAATATTGAAGGATTTTGTGGTCAAAGAAATGGAATCCTTGCACAAAAATGAGACGTGGGAGTTATTCCAATTACCTAGTGGAAGAAATCCCATCGGTAGTAAGTGGGTATTCAATAAGAATATGAACATGACAGGTCAAGTCGATAAATTCAAAGCTCGACTAGTAGCGAATGGATATTCCCAAGTCAAAGGACTTGACTTCAGCGAGATTTTTTCCCTTGTTGCAAAATTAAATTACATCAAAGTACTAATGTCTCTAGCTAATGCATTTGATCTGGAAATAGAACAGATGGATGTGAAGACAACATTCCTACATGGGGACCTAGAAGAATAAATCTACATGAAACAACTTGAAGGATTTGTAGTAAAGGGAAAGAAAGAACTAGTGTGCAAGTTGAAAAGATCCCTTCATGGTCTAAAGCAATCACCAAGGATGTGGTATCAAAATTTTGACACATAAATCCTTATATTGGGATTTGTGAGAAGAAAAGTTGGTCATTGCATATATTCCAAGGAAGAAGGTGGGTGTTTCATATATGTAGAATTGTATGTCGACGACATGTTGTTGATTCGAAACATCATGGATGCAATAAAGGAATTGAAGAAGAAAATACCCTCCAAGTTCAACATGAAATATATCGATGCAACGAGCTTCATTATGAGAAATGAGATCAAGAAATATCGAGAAGCTAGGAAGCTCTAGTTGAACCAGAAGAAAAATATTGAAATAGTTTTGAAACATTTCAACATGGAGGATTACAAACCTGTAAAGGTGTCAATTCCTATGGAAGCAAGGCTAACTACTGAACAGTGTCCAAAGACACATGAATAAATAGAGGATATGGCATGTGTCTCCTATGCAATTGTTGTTTGTAGTCTAATGTATGTGAAGGTCTACACTCGACCAGACATTTCCCATGCAGTGAGACTGTTGAGTAGATACATGTAGACACCTGGAAAGGAGAACTAGACATTTGTCAAGAGAGTATTCATGTATTTGTGTGGCACAAAATATTGTATTATATGCTACCAAGGAAAACCTGGAGGTGATAGTGAGATAGATGTACATGGATTTTTCGATGTCGACTAGGTTGGAGATATGGATCGACGAAGGTCGACTAGTGGATATGCATTCAATATTTTCTGTGGAGAAATTAGTTGGATAAGTAAGCGACAAGTGGTTGTAGCCCTGTCAACAACATAAGCTAAATACATGGCATCCACTCATGGAAGGAAAGAAGCAGTTTGGTTGCAACGGATATGTTCAGGGATCGAGTTTGAGAAAAGATATATGAATATAAGTTGTGATAGTCAACGTGGAATATTTATAGAAAAGAACCCTACTTATCACTCCAATACTAAGCATATTGATGTACAATACGTAAGAGACATGGTGGAAAGAAACAAGGTGTTGTTGGAGAAAGTAAACACATTGGAAAATATAACAGACTCTTTGACCAAGTCTATGAATGTTGTGAAGTTCCCTTGGTGAAAAGAGGCAAAGGGAATTTCTTCCCTAGGTCTATGAACAAAAGTTCAGGAAACTCTTGGTTTCAGCAAAGAAGACAACAAGTGGCAGAATGTTGGGTTGTTATATTCTTTGTAGTGAAAGTCTAGTCAAGGTGGATTGACTGGAAATTAAAGTCTAAGGTCAAGGTGGATCGACCGGAAAAATTCAAAGTCGAAGTAATAGAAATCAAGTCAAAGAGGTCAACCGATAAGATGTCGACAAACGGTCATATGGAAACTGACTGAAGACCGAATGAAGTTCGACTAGTACTCAACTAGTAATTTGACTTGGTAGTCAACTGTAATAGAATCATGAGATTCACGAGATTTGTATCCAATGATATGCGTAGATTTGTAACCATTTTTGGGCGCCTTTATTTACGGTTTTTCCTACTGTAAATCCTATAAATAAGGTGCGTTGTAATGTTATAAAATATAATATTTAGATCAATCATTTTATAGGTTGTTGGTCATGTAGATGTAAGCCGAATTAGTTACAGGGTTGTTCTTATGTAAATCAAGGATGCATGATGTCGATTGTGTCTTAGGCGTCAGAGGCGACTCTCTTTCATCATGTAATTGGTAGCTCTCCTTTATATATTTTCAACAGTGAACAGACAACAATTACAAGGAATTACAATGGTATCCATTCCTAGGCAATGATTTATCCAACCTCATATTTTCAGGAAGCAAGCACTCATATTTTCACACTGGCAGCAACATGTCCTCACGTCTTAGCTCTTTCACAAACTCTATAGGTCCACAACAACATCCATACTCCCCGGGATTTCACAATGAGAGAAGCATAAACAATCTCTCACAACATCTCACCTTGCTCTTATACCAAATGTTGGTTTTATGAGCAGTAATAAACAAAACATTCACACATATATTGCACATAAGAAGAGCAAATATACATCAAAGATCACATTGTATTAATGTACAATAATTATACATCAATACAATACATGAGACCTCATTATATAGCATTGAGGTGTTCATCCAATATAACTAATTGGTACAACCATCTCCATAACTATCTCCACAATATATCCATGAATATCTCCATAAATCTCTCAATTGATTCTATGTGATCTCCATCCCTAACTTCTCTCATTGTCCTCATCTTTGATCATACGTAGACTTCTAGAATAAGTCAAATTTCATTAATAATAATTTCATCATATCATAAGTATGAATTATTTATTCACCAAGATGTGGTATTTAGAAAAATCGAAGATGTTGTCAACGAGGAAGTCCTACCAGGGGAGGAAGAACCAAAGAAAATAGAGTTTGAATTGAAGGATAATGAATCAGACTCTACAGAATAACGGGAATCAGAAGAAGAAGAGTCTCATACTCCAGTATTGAGGAGATCAGCTCGATAAAGAAAGCAACTAGAAAGGTATACTCCACCTTATTTCCGTTAAAATTTTGTTTTGTTTATTACTGATGATGATCCTAGAACTATTAGGGAGGCAGTGGATTCATAGGATGGAAAACTCTGGGTAAGGCCATGGTTGAAGAAATGTAAACCTTGGAAAAGAATGAAGCTTAGGGTCTAGTGGAGTTATTGACTGGAAGAAATCTCATTGGCAACAAATGGGTATTTAAGAAGAAGTTGAACATAGAAGGAAAAGTGGAGAAATACAAAGCTCAGTTAGTAGCAAAAGGTTATTCCCGGGTAAAGGGAATCGACTTTGGTGAAATTTTTTATCATGTTGTCAAGTTAAACCTCTATTAGATTTATTTTATCTATTGATGTTGATTTTGATTTTGAATTAGAACAGATGGATGTGACGTCATCGTTCCTACATGGGGATCTAGAAGAAGAAATCTACATGAAGCAATCAAAAGGCTTAGCAATAAAGGGAAATAAAGAGCTAGTATGCAGGCTGAAAAAGTCGATGTGGGTTAAAGCAATCACCAAGGATGTGGTATCAAAATTTTGATACTTATATATTGAGAATGGCTTCATAAGGAACAAAGTCGATCATTGTGTGTATTTCAAATTAGTAGGTGATTATATTATTTATTTGTTCTTGTATGTGGATGATATGTTGTTGATATGAAACGACAAGGAAATTATCCAGGATGTGAAAACTCAATTTTCCTCTAAATTTGACATGAAAGATCTTGGTGTTGCAAACTTTATTTTGGGCATGGAAATTAAAAGAGATCGGAAAAATAGGAAACTCTGGTTGAATCAGAGAAAATATGTTGAGTCAATATTGCATAGATTTAATATGCAGGAATGTAGATCGATTAAGGTCCCCATTCATGTAGGTATAAGGTTATCTTCATATCAGTGTCCCAAGACACGGGAAGAGGAAGAGGACATATCTCGTGTTCTCTACGCTATTGTGGTTCGCAGTTTGATGTATGCAACGGTCTATACTAGACTGGACATTGCACATGCAATGGGAATTTTAAGGAGGTACATGTCAAAACCAGGGAAGGAGCATTGGACAGTAGTAAAGAGGGTTTTCAAGTATTTGTGTGGCACTACTAGTTATGGATTATGCTACCAAGGAAAACCAATATTGGATGGAGTGTTGGATATACATGGGTTCGTTGATGCAAAGTGAGTTGGAGATATGGATCTACAAGTGGGTATGTGTTTAACCTATTTGGAGGAGCAATCAGTTGGATGAGAAAAGACAATTTGTAGTGGCACTCTCAACTACAGAAGTTGAATACATGGCATCCACTTATGCAAGTAAGGAATTAATATGGTTACAGAGATTGTGTACAGGCATTGGGTTGGTACAACAAGTTGTAAGAATAGATTGTGACAGTCATAGTGTAATCTTCCTAGAAAAAGAACCTAATCTATCATTCAAAGACAAATCATATTGATGTTTAGTATCACTTTGTGAGAGACATGGTTGAAAACAAGATGTCGTTGATGAATGTGAACAATTTGAAGAATGTTGCAAATTCATTGACAAAGTCTATGAGCATCGAGAAGTTCTCCTGGTGTAGAGAAACAATGGGCATTGCTACCCTAGATTGTTGTCTATGTAATATTGTGACCCCTTGTATGCAAAGAAAGCAATAAGTGGGAGAATGTTGGGTATGTGTTATATTATTTGCATGACCAAACCCATGTGCTTCGTTGCGTTGGGAACAATGGAGAAGCGCAGCGATTTTTACATCTATTTTTTAGCGATTTTCAGCACGTGGTTTTCCCTTTGGGAATTTTTGTGGTTCATGGGGCGATTTGTGGCTTTCCCGTGGTTTTTTTAATTTGCTTTAAGGAATTAGGGTTGTAATCTAATCTGGGTCAATGGATTAACGGTTTTGGATCCTATATATTGTATTGTAAACAACCAATTTGGATGATGATCAATAAGAATTAGAGGTGTGACTCTAAATAGGTTGTTGGTTTTCCAAGTTTGGGTTTCCAAGGTAAATCTTTGTGTATATGTGTGATTGAAATTGTATGCATTTCTAATTTTTATGAATCTGTGTGTGCATTGCATTATTGTAAAAGGTTTAAAACTTACATAGGGCACAAATCCCAACATATAGTAGATATGAAAATTATTTAATTATTGCATATTTAATACAACCATACATATGCTCGCTTGGATCTATATGTTTATCAAATCACTTAAAAAAATCAGCTAGTTGTTCATGGTAAATATGTGTAACAAACGACCCTAATAACTACTAATTTTCCATTTGATTATAAGCTCAAAATCAAATTTGCAAGTACAAAAAGTTAGGACAACAAAGCACACTTCACAAATACATGAGAATCAAGTTACAAGTACATACCAACAACATATCACAAGTTGGTACAAGATAGTCCTTCAAGCTAATCACAAGCTAGGACTCTCCAATGCTCTCCAAACCCTAGCTAGGTATCCACCATCAATACAAACCCCTAACTAGCAATACAAAGGCATAGCAAGGCATCCTACTAATATATCTAGATAGACCAAAATCTGCACAAGAAGCTAGCACCAACACCAACAAGTCCACCCTTGATATTTTACCAAGGTTGTGTCACACAAGCTCTCCAAGCAAATCATTCCAAGTATTCTATCAGGTTTCTTTGCCACAAACCCTAGGTCCTCACACAATAATTCAAACTCTAGCACTTCAAGTATTCTCTGAGAATTTCCTCTCAAAAACCCTAGCGCCTTCCTCACATGCATAAAGACAAGTACAAAGACTCAAGACAAGTTCTTCTTCAATATACAAACGACCTAATAAATTGTCACGTCTCAAAAACAATAATGATGTGACTAAATGAATGAAAATAAATATTGTATCCTCCCTTTATATAGAATAGGTGAAGGAGGCCAACAATAGTAAAGTGAACAAGGTCTATAAACAACCATCCCAAGGAACCTAACTAATCACTAGTCAAGCCCACACATGAAGCACTCCAAATATAAGGCGACACATGTCAAACTCCAAGGTAAACATGTACATCAAGCAAGGGTCCCAAGGTGAGCACTCCACAAGACAAGGTGCAACGCTCTCCACCAAATATCTCAAACACTCCAATGATACCTCCTTCGCCCCTCTAGGTCCACCACACCTCCATGAATGCTCCTTAACCCGAAAGCATCCTCCTTAATCCAAGCACACAAGTCTCAATGTAAGAAACCAAGTGTCCCCATCCTATTTAGGGCCCCAATTCTCCTCTAGATAGGCTTCCTCCCAAGCAAGAAGCCAAGCCCTTCATGTGCACCTCATTAATAAGGTCACATGTTGTTGAAGATTGAGTAGCTTCTGAAGATATCCTTATTGTATTTGACCAAGAAAAAACCCTAAAGAATATTATTATATTATATTTGTTAAGACGACCATATTGTTTCTTTGTAAAAGTCAGCCCTGTTGTGCCTTGACAAGTAAAATGAAAAATAAGAGTAAAGTGACAAGTTGGCCCAGACCTAATTTTAGGCTGGCCAGACTACTATTTATAAAGGAGGTCAATGCCTCATTTGTACACACACACACACACACTAGCTCTGCAACAAATAAGAGGAAGCACGCAAGTCTCAGTGGGAGATGCTACTGCAGCTGTGCGGTGACGTTGTGGAAGTTCTTGGTTTATCTCTTGGGTAAGTCTCGGTGGGAGATGCTACTGCAACTATGAGGTGACGTTGTGGAAGTTCTTGGTTTATCTCTTGGGTATCTCTTGGTTAAGTGGTGTGCTGCTCTTCCTTAGTCAAGGGTTAGAGGAGGATCTTCTGCTTTGTTAGTTCTCTCTTGGAGAGAGACATTGTTCTTGGTTGGTGAATCTATATTGAGGAAGTTTGTTGGGTTTTTCCCCCTAGAGGTTTTCCCAAGGTAAATCTTGTGTATGTTGTGAATGTCATTCTTTTAGTGATCCTTTATATGCAGTTATTGTGCTAATGGTTTAATAAGTAAAAGAACGCTAATCTAGTTAACTGCTTAAGTAGAAAAATCAGCATGGTATCAAAGCAAGCCTGAAAGAAGGTACTTTCATAGCACAGAAGAACTCATTGAATAATCTAAGGGCATAGGAAGACTCTCCTAACCCTAGCGCACCTTTTCCCTACAACAATTTTCAGTTTTGGACAAATTTCAGAAATTAGGGTTTCTGCATAAACCCTAAAAGGTGGCCTCATCCACCTTGCTAGAAGACATTGGGAAAAGTAATACCATCTAGGAGCTCACCCTAGGAGGGTGCATCTAGTCCCTAGATCAGAATTCCAAAATTTGAAGTTTGATAAATTAGGGTTTCCTCATAAAATACTAAGTTGCAGTGTCAGTACCAGCTACAGTTGCAGTTGCAGTTGTAGTTGTAGTTGCAGTATCAGTTGCAGTTGCAGTGTCAATTCCTTCGTGCCAGTTGCAGCACTAGTTGCAGTGTCAGAACCAGTTGCAGTGAAAGTTTTTTTGAAGTGTTGGGACTGATTTTTATTTTCCTAGTGCGCCTTACCATAGCAAATCTCCAGCTACCTTTAGATTACAAGTTGCATCACCTTTGAAGTTTTAAAGGTTCATTATTGCTTGTCGTTGTTGTTGGATGGTGCCACTACCTATCGATACTGTCAGAGATATGTACTTACATATGTTTAAACTATATCATTATTCTAAAGGGTATTTGTAGGAGAAAGGATCTTTTGTCTAAACAACAATCGTAGATCCAAATAAGGATCTTTTGTCTAAACAACAATCGTAGATCCAGAATGATCTCAGATCCAGCACATTTAGAGGAACAATGTACCCCATGTTTGATTAATTTGATATGCCTCTATTTGTTATGGCATTATTGTGATCTTATGAACATCTAGGTTTTGTTTTGATCTGTTGAAGTTATGACTATCATACTAACCATTGGTCAAAATTAAAGTCAAAGTATTAGATTGATTAAGTTTGAGATTATAGAGTTTATTCTCTAACTCGGATTTCTGTCAAGAAAGCATATTATCTTAGTACAAAGGACAATTTGAAGAGAATACTTGTCATCTTGAGTGAAGGAGACCCGAAAGAAAAGCAACACACTCATTCTTGAGGACAAGACTCCAAGTTCCAGGTTTGATTGATTAAATTGATAAGATTCAAATTTACACATATCAAGTTTGATAACTGTCACATTACAAGTAAACATTACAGTTGTGATAGAAATCTTTGAAAAAAATTATTATTGAATACTTGGTAGCATGTGAGCACTATTGAGGTAAATGCTTATAGTAATTATTTACTAGATATAACTAACATCTCCTCTAGGAGAAACTTCTTGTTTTGTTTCCAGGTTGCCATGAAGGAATGATTGATCACAACACTAGAAGAGTGTTGCTCTCAAATTTCTTATTATTGTATTTCTTACTTTTGATCCTTGTTTCAGGCAGGTCACAAGAGATAGCTCTGAAGGAGCTACTGTGATGATTGTTCTCGCTATTGTTTTTATTATTATTATAAAGAGTATTATTCTTGTCTACTGTTTATCCCTTGTTGTTCTTGTTTCGGGCAGGTCACAGGTGATAACCCTAAGGGAGATATAGTGACGGTTGCAATAGGCAACATATTAGATGAGACATGGAGCAAATTATCCAAGTTGTATACATGATTGTATACATCCATGTACCGAAGAAGAAGAAGAAGCTATTTTTTCTACATACAAAACATTTCATATGGAGACAAATCATGAGGAGCAAAAGGCTCCAAAGATGATAGAACAAATCCCTCTAGTGTAGTTGATCACTCTTCATATCATCAGGAAGAGTTAGTAGAGCCAGAAGGGCCTACCCAGAATCATTGCAATAACTAGGAAGAGACCAGTGTGGTCCCATGACACTTTGCAGGATGAAAAGACATATAGCGTTGACGAGCCATATCATGAGGAGCAGATGGCTCCAACAGTGGTGAGGCAAGTAGCTCCACCAAGTACCAACTCAAAAGGAGCTAGATTTCAAAATGAGTTATCCCTCACGATCCAATAAGGAGGAGCAGCCTCCCAGGACCATTCATAGAGATGTACAAAGTCTTATTTGTGTCCAAAGGATTCTCCCAGTAAGAGGGAGAATACTATGACAAGACACTTGCTCCAGCAATCAGAACAAGTATATATAGAACAAACATGATTCATTAAAAGAATTCGACACAGTATGAAATTCATAGGGAGCAGGTATGAAAATCCTTGTACTTGAGATTGAGTTATCTCCAGTGCCAGTTGGTGCAGTACATGAGTCGAGCCATGGATACATGACTACAATAGAAGATTGAGTTACCTCCAAAGAAAGAGGATAAGATACCCTTAGTGTCATTTATTGAGCCACTCTCAGTTTCAAATGAAGTTGTTGTCGTGATAGAATAGAGGAGCTACTCTCATATTTCAGCAACTATAGTGAGAATGGAGTAGTCGTTCTCAACTTCAAAAAGAGCAGTTGCAGGTGCAGAGTCCCAGTTGCAGAGAGAGTAGAGGACATACTCTCAGGCAGTAAGACAAATAGTGCTTTGCAAAAAGCACATAGAGCTAGCACATGATTGTGCAGATTGAGTTGCAGCTGAGAAAGTGTAACAGTTTGGTACAATGTGATGTGAAAAATCGGTTCGTTGATATATTTGAAGAACACGAGGATAGATATATGTTTTGCGGTGAAAGACATGTTCATCTGATTATGGAAAAGCATGTGATGAAGTACCTAAAGGGTACAATCGATTATGGACTTAGATATATATCGGATTATGAGATAAGATTGTAGGGATACACAGATTCAGATTGGGCAGGCAGTGTCACAGACCGAAAAAGTACACCCGGTTGTTGCTTTAGTATGAGATCAGTTGTGATCTCATGACTCAGTGAGAAGCAAACATGTATGGCACTCATTTCCGCAGAGGTAGAGTATGTGGCAACATGGTTAGCTTGTGACAAAACAGTGTGGCTTCAGAAGTTGATTGCAGAATTGTTTGATCTCAAGTTGGAGGAAACTTGTATCTTTTATGACAACCAGAGTTGCATAAAGTTGTCAGTGAACCTAGTGTGTCATGAATATCGAGATCAAGTACCATCATACCCGATATATTATACAGAAGGGAGCAATAAAGCTCCAATATGTTCCTACCAACGAGCAGGTAGCAGACGTGTTGACTAAACCTCTATCAAGAGTGAAGTTTGAATACTTCAGAAGACAAGCTTGATGTGGTCCAGAAGGATCTTCCCTCATGAGAGGGAGTGATGTGTTCCCCAGTAGCGGGAAGTGATGTGATCCCCAATAGAGGGAAGTGATGAGATCCCCAGTAGAGGAAGTTACCCCAGCGCAGGTTGGTAACCCCAACGCAAGTTGGTACGCTACCCCAACGCAGGCTAGTACGCTACCCCAGCACAGGTTGGTAACTCCAACGCGAGCTAGTACGCTACCCCAATGCAGGATGGTACGCTACCCTAGAGCAAGTTGGTAACCCCAACGCAAGTTGGTACGCTACCTCAGTGCAGGTTGGAAACCCCAACGCAAGTTGGTACGCTACCCTAGCGTAGGTTGGTAACTCCAACGCGGGCTGGTACGCTACCCCAATGCAGGTTGGTAACTCTAACACAAGCGGGTAAGCTACCCCAGCGCAGGTTAGTACTCCAATGCACGCTGGTATGTTACTCCAATACGAAAGGATAGTGAAAGTGTAGAACTTCTTATGATATATAGATCCATGATTGACAACAAGACAATGACCAAGTATGTAGAAGCGCAGAAGCAGTGATGATGACCATGACAAGAAGAATACCTTCCTTGCTAAGAGGGAGTGTTGAATATTGAGTAGCTTCAGAAGATATCCTTATTGTATTTGACCAAGAGAAAACCCTAAAGAATATTATTATATTATATTTGTTAAGACGACCCTATTGTGCCTTTGTAAAATTCGGCCCTATTGTGCCTTGATTAGTAAAATGAAAAATAAAATAGTAAAGTGATAGGTCGACACAGACCTAATTTTAAGTTGGTCGGACTACTATTTATAAAGGAGACCAGCGCCTCATTTGTACACACACACACACTAGCTCTGCAGCTAAGAAGAGGAAGTGTGCAAGTCTCAGAGCGAGATGTTATTGTCGTTAGGAGGTGACGTTGTGGAAGTTCTTGGTTTATCTCTTGGGTATCTATTGGTTAAGTGATGCGCTACTCTTCCCTAGTCAAGGGTTAGAGGAGGATCTTCTACTTTGTTAGTTCTCTCTTGGAGAGAGACATTCGTCTTGGTTGGTGAATCTATATTGAGGAAGTTTGTTGGGTTTTTCCCCTAGAGGTTTTTCCCAGGGTAAATCTTGTGTATGATGTGAATGTCATTCTTTCAGTGATCATTTATATGCAGTTATTTTTCTAATGGTTTAATAAGTAAAAGAACATTAATCTAGTTAACTGCTTAAGTAGAAAAATTAACACGTGACACATAAGAAACCAACCTCCTAAGAAACTAAGCCACATAAGCATCAAGTTGATGTATACCAGTACATGAGTAACATATCTCCATTGTATAGGTCTGCCAAAATACACCCAAGGGTAGGCATCACACGATGCACTCCACATCACATCAAGCCCCAAGTCTGGTGTAAACACTTCCGAAGTAACCCCAAAATCTAACAGGGTGAACCAAGCATTGGAAGACATGTTGCAATGTATATAATGGCCAAGTCATCTAAGTTGAATGAATACCTTTATCTAGTTGTGTTTGCTTAGAACAATAGTTTCCATGCATCACTGAGCATGAGGTGTTTGAAACATTGTATGAGAGAAATGTAATACTCCCTTGAGTTGGAATGACCCAACAAGTAGAGCTTTAATTTGGCTACTGAGCTCAAGGATATGGAGGAACATATTCTCAAAATAGATAGCATTTGAAGGCAACTCAAAACTGTAAAAGAGTTGTGCAGATGCTTACATGTTTCAAAGGGAACTTACAATTGGTGAACATGTGTTCTAAGGGTTTAGCACAAGAAAAGATTTTAAAGATTGGAAATTGCTTTAAGTTGGGATCAACATTGTGGGTCATAAAAAAGATTAAAAATGATTAGGTTGGTTGCATATTGTCTTCCATTGCCACCTAATGTTAAGGCTCATATTGTTTTTTGTGTTTCTTTGTTGAAGAAATGTGTCTTTGATTTGTCTATGATCCATGTGGAACTAAAGGGAAAGTATCGGGTGGAACTAAAGGGAGAGTCCATTACCCAATTAAAGGTCTAATTGAAATATTATGTCACTAGTGAGGAAACCCCAAAAATGGAGGATGTCTTGTGGAATTAGCAAAGGTTTGAAGAATAAGACTACAATGAGGTTGATATTATTCCTAAGACGGGGTAACATAATACCCCAATCTTTCCTCTAGCTAAATAAAACAAACCACATGAAAAGATACATAATATTTTTCTTGATGTACTTGGAACAATGGGTACTCAATAATGAAGACCCCATTCTTTGATCTCATTTTATGTGAAAATGTTTATGTTGTATGATGTAAAATGGTAAGAAGCCCTATACTTTTATTAATAAAAATAAAGCATGTGATTTCCAAGGAAGGGATGAATGGAGGGAGGGGGCAATGTGTTTGACAAGTGGAAAGGGTTGAGTGAAGAGTCAAATCAATGGACTTTCCCTATACAAGCCATTCATAGGGGGAAAGGGTCCACTTTTATAATGATTCATGTGGAACACTTGGGTGGGATTTATTCTATTGTACCCCTGAAGAGGGTTTGGGTCTCAAGATAGGGAGCAATTGTTGTAACATTGATGCTTATGGGCTATTGGTTTTGATCATTCCCATAGAGAGTGATGGAAAATTAGAGGTGAGGGATTTTGTGTCAATAATAGGCACCAATCTCAATTTCTATGTAGCAATACATTACAGAAAGGACTCGTAACTATGATTTGGTTTAGGAAGACAAAATGTTTGATACTGTGCACAAGAATGTCCACTTGTGGATTAACTAATCATCATTTCTCCATGTTTCAATTGATCCCAGGAGTGTTCTTAGTTTGTGAAGTCATATGATTTAATAGTTGAGATTAATAGTTGGCATGTTACACAACGATTGTTTAGGGTTACGATGTAGAAAGGTGCCCTTTTCACACTGTGGCCCTTGGCTTGGGAGTGTCTTTATGAGATGTGAGTTTATGGCTAGTGATTAAGTATTTGTCTCTTGTTTCATTTGTGTGATTGTTCTTAGTTTATCTTAAGGACTATTTATGCAACTATGATTATTTAGGTCTAATAATGTGTAATGTGTAGATTTTTGCATTTTAATCCCTACATGTTTAGATATATAGTTGCATGCAAGCTTAATGAACTTGTTAATGAATTTATTATGTTTAAAAAACTTATGGGAAGATTGTCTAATATGCATTATTATGGACTTCCACTGCATTGTAAAAATTTTAAACCCATTGAGGAAATAGTAGGTCTATCACCTTGTGTCTAAGCAAGAGCAATGAGCACATTATAAAATCCACTGACTATAGAATTAATTAACAAAACAAACCCTCAAATACTCTCTTCTTTTTGCAACAATAAACTAAGAGAGCCTCGAATATGGAAAAAACACAACATGTCTGCTTAGTGTCCATGTCTTTATTAATATTGGCTCGTATATTGATCAACCTATACCTATTCCTTTCTTTTACATTTGTCCTTCATTTTTCAAGATATTGACAAAAAAGTACACAAAAGAATGTTCAATAAATTCAAAATCAATTCTTTAGCAAATTTCTTGTAGAGAATGGTCGAACATGCATTCTTCTCAATAAAGAGGTTTGATATGAAATAGAAAACAATACTTTTACATAAATTGAATGTTCATGAAGCTCTTTTGGCTCGTCTTGAAAACAACAAAACCATGTATGGCATGTTTATGTTTACATCAATCCTTGTCGTTTTAACACTGGCACTTAGTTGATTTTATATCTAATGAATAGAGATAAAATTAAGTCCATCAACACTATGACATAACCAATAGAAAGTGAATGACATCAAGGAAAGCATCACACCGGAGATTAATGCAAATTATATTCATGACATTTTGATACACAACCACATTGCAAGTTTTGTGTGTGTAGCTCAAAAATTAAATTATTAAAATTTTAGTCACGTCAAATTTATAGACATGCTACAAGTGGACAATCAAGTCAGTAAAAGCAAGGTAGTGTTATAGCTCCCACATGTTAAGGTTTAATCTATTATTAGGTTTCTTTTCAATTTACTAGATAACCATAGTATAGATAGGATCACTGAGAAATACACAATCACAAGAGACACATCATTTATCATGGGAAACCCTCATGGGGGAGAAAACCCAGCAAAAACTTCCTTAATATAGATAGTCAATACAATGCCACAACAATACAGAAAGTCCTCTCCCAAGATTGTGCCTCTCTCTCTCTTCCTTCTTCTCCAACTGTAGCTCCAAAACTTGTGCTCTGATGAACAAGTGAGTGAGTGAACAAATGAGGCATTGGCCTCTCTTATTTATACAATCTGGCAAGTGTTGAACTGAGGTGTCTTTTCACTGGCAGGGCCGACTTCTCATCCTGGGTGGTTATAACCACTTTAATACATTATGGGGCCGACTTTTCATTTAGCCTATTACAATTAGGGTTTGACCAATCCGCAAAAGGGGATTTGATCATTTACAATACCCGACATGATCAATCCACAAAAGGGGATAGATCTAATGAATAATACATTAATAATAAATAGAATATTCTTTGCAGTTACAATATTTCAACACTCCCCCTTAACAAGAAGGGCATTCTACAACAGCATCAGGCGAGAGAGAGGGCAACATCATCAACAGCATCTTGGAACACTGACTGGCATATCTATAAATCATCGGAAGTTTTTCTCATCATCAATATCAT
>ML839719.1:2866-33082 GCA_009831015.1 Picea engelmannii | reverse complement strand
CATCCCTCACCACCTCCCTGAGGTGTGCCCAATCCCTCTCCCTCCAGTGGACTGGAATCCTAAACTAGTCTCATGCGTCCACATAAACAATACTTGATCATACATCACAAACCACAAAAAACACCAAATCTCAAAAAATATAATTTTTTACACCCCCTCAGCTTTGCCTCATGTGCATGGTTGTTTTCCCCACAGGCGCGCACATGTGCACACCTATTCTTCACATATTTGTGCATCAATGTGCAATTGTCAAAGACATGGGCATGCATTCATGCACCCCTATCACACACACAAGTGCGCATTCATATGCGCCTATTCGATACATAGTTATGCACACATGCGTAGTTGTCAGAGAAACAATAGTGCACAAGTGCGCAACTCTACCTCGAACAGGAACACATCTAATGTACACCTATTTTTCTCATTGAAGCACCCCTGTGCATGACTATATTAATTACAATCGCACACCCAAGTGCTGGAATATTTCGATCGCCCCCACACTAGGGGACCACCCTCACACAAAACCCCCAGTATGGCCATCCGTACGTCCCTGCCCAAAAATGAAATCCTACATACTATGCAAGAGGATGAGACCACTAACCTAGATCAATCTCCTAGAATCTCCAAATCTCCTCTCCAATCTCTCGTAAACTCACTATGACAACAAGTACAAATGAGGTGGCATTATGGGCCCCACAACTATATATAGTCCCTTTTGCCAAACTTCCGAACTCAATTATAGGAGCTCACAGCATCCATTTTTTGATCTGTCTTCAGCCATGAGATCATGATCCTGCCACCTACACAATAACATTCCATGGGTCACCATCCATCCTCCACCTCGGGGGAGATTTTTTCTCACATCATGCCTAGGTATGCATGCCCATATTCAAAATTATCAAATAAATGTTATTTGTTCTTTATCTTTAGATATTGTCCACATCGGGTATTTAGTTTTTATGTGTGCAGGTACTTGGTCATAACGCATATATGCAACCCCTTCAGGTATATGATCGACACTGGAATGTAATCATTCCCTCTGAATATCAATTTCATCCCCCCATCACACCCTTTGATATTTACCTGTAGGAACCTCCCACCCGGCTCTGCAGTACTATCACCTTCACCACATTTCAAGTACTATCACCCAATAGCATTCTCGCCCACATGATTTGTCCCATTCATAGTCTCGTTTGGCACTTTGACACTCATGTTGCTTCCACCCACTAGGGAGGGGAGTCTTTATAGTCATTTTCATGTTCGAGAATTAGCCACATACTTCTTCTGCTCATCATGCTATCCTTTTCACTGGACTCCCCTAATCTCTCACCATGGTTTCACTTTCACTACACCCCCACAGTATAATTAACCTTCCATTTCATCCACAATCAGTTTACCCACCTGCATATTTCCCTCCATTCATTTACCTCATACATAAACCCACCTATGGGTCCCCCACCCTCCACAAGTTATCCATGCCACTTGCACCCTCATAGGCCAAACCATCTTGCACTGGGGCACCCGTTTCTATATTTTCACACTTATCCTGAATTATTCTTTATTCATTTGGTAATTGTACAAAGTCTTTGTTTCCTACATTTACATAGCTTTTGTTATCACTTTTAGCACCCTTATTTTCTGGCACAATAACATGTGTCTCCCTTGGTTGGGGAATTCATTACCTTATACTCTTCTTGACATCGTCCATAAAAACCCTGAGTATCCCATAGTCTATGTACCCTAATCTTTGAGTTTGTACACTTTGTCACGCCTCTGGCACAATTTAACCCACATCTAGTCATCCCCCTGACACTAGACCCAGTTTCATGGTTGCTGCCACTCATACTTCACATATATCCCCAACCATGGGTAGTCTTGGGTCTTATCGTGTCTTGACTTCATCCATATACCTCATTAGTTCCTGATCTCATCCAGTGGATTTCATGAATCCCTTTGCTTCTTGGAGTTGTGTCTCCATTTTTGTCGACATCAACACAGTTTCTAGGAGGGAGACAGTATCTTGAATCTCATTCAATTACATTGAGGAGTCTCAGATGACACAGAGAAAACCACCATTGTTCTTTGTTATCGTTGACCCCCATAACATTCAACTTCAACACTATCTCATGTTACGGTGGGTCTTACTTTGTGACTATTGCATTTGTTTTTATATTTTCCAAAGACCTCTGAAATTTGTTGGGCTATCATTGCCCATGAATTATCGACACTTCTTATAGGTGTCATCACCTCTTTTCATAGTATTTTCACCATCATAATTGTCCTCTGCCATTATCAAACCACCATGGAGGGCACTGTAGTTATATACATCAATATACAACTTCAGTTATTGTATTACACATTTTGAGTTACATGACACGAGCATGGGGCATGGCCACCTTGTTTGTACACAGTTGTTTTTTTTTTTCCACACACAGAGAAAGGTTTGGGTCCCATAGGTTCCCCTCTCACTCGAATGGGTCGCTCTTACAATTCCTCTCAACACTATTTCTTACAATGGTACTCTCAGTAGAAGAAACATTGATGTATTTCGGCTATACATATGCTCCTAACCTCACACATTAGGGGGAATCTGTTATCACTAAAATTTTGTCCGCAAATGGTTACATGAATCTAACATCTCCAAACACCTATTAGTTTATTCATGGCCCAAAAATGCATTTCCAAAAGGAACAAACTATACAACTTGTTATAAAATTAGAATCCGCCCAGAATATAAAGGAAGTGCATGCATGTGCGCCAGTCGAAAATGAAAGGAAAGCACACATGTGCCCGATGCGCGACTGTGGATGAAAAATTCCATGCACACCTCAAAATGGCACATTAATGATTCTGGTTGTCCTCCCACACACTCCAGGTTCATCTCCCAAGTCGATTTGACCCCTAAATATGAGTTGAATCTGAGTGGGGGGATGGTGAAAGACCTAAAGGGCCCCTTTTTCACACTAAAGACTGGTTGGATAATGCCTCAAAGATTTTCTATAAAAAGAGGCCATGGGTGCACTATATTTTCAAGAATCTATTTGTATTTTTATGCCGCCTCTATTCTCCTACAAGGAACCTCCTTCCTCATTGGAGCATACAAGCACCATTTCATTGGGACATTCACATCACCTCTTGAGTGAATGAGCTTTGGATTTCTTCACCATTTCCATTTAGTTTTATATTTGTAAGAATATCTCTCTCATTGGTGGTTCAAGAGCCCTCCCTTGGAGGAAGAGGGGACCCATAAGTCTCCATTTCTATTTGGCGTTTTCCCACTAATACAATCTATCCAATGGTGGCATGAATATTGGTCAATTATTTGGTTGATTTTGGTTCTAATTCCCTCATGCAATTTAGTTTAGTTTCTTTAATTGTTGTTAGCTTTGTTGTTTGTTTATTTCTTGTGCTTGATGTTTCTAACTCTTTCACTAACTTTTGTCCTGTCCAGCTGACCCAACTTGACTTGCAAGTGTCCCTCTTTTTCTCATTCAAGTGATGAAAAGGATACAACAGGGATGATAATCCACCTAAGAAGTATGTTGGGTCATATTTTGAATATACTTGGAATTTAATCCAAAGGTTAGGAGAGTAAAGGATGTTATTATCGTCTAATGATAGTGTTTTCAATGCATTTTATCTAGTTGATACCTGCAAAGATTTTGAAATTCCCTTCCATGTCATAGAAAAAAGAAATGATTGGTTAATAGAGTCAATATTCATTAGAGAACTGTTGGAATAACAACATGTGAGTGGCTCTCCTAACCCTATATCAAATATATTAGGGTCACGAAACATGGAGGGTGGGAGGGAACAAAATCATTGTAGATGTGTAAAAACTATGTAGGATCCCATCAACCCACTTATGGGATAAAATAAAAGGATTAATGATATATTGGAGATGATTGGACCTACTACTAGTAGGCATATTCATAGGTAGAAGAATGCATAACGAAACATTGAAGGTATGGACAAAATCTAACTTCAAGGCCATTTTATATTACACCCATCGAACATTAAGTTTAGTAAGAGAGTGGATGGTTTTTATTTTCTTGATTGTGGATGTTGAAAAAATACTTCACAAAAGGTTAAAGTGGTGAACACAACCACTCTTTCTCAAAAAATGGCAATTTCATTTTGATGCAAGATAAACTCATTTGGATATCCTCCTAGTTTGGGTAAGACTTCCAAAGATACCTCTACTTATATGATAGGGATAAGTATTCGATGAAATAATAAATTCCTTGATCATGTTTTACAAACATTATTTTTCTTATCATGAGTGAGGGTATATGGGTTTGGCCCATATACTTGTAGGTATGGATATAAGAAAGAGACTAGCACAAACTATGGAAATAAGGAGAGGTTTTGACCATTTTCACTTGACTATAGATTATTAAGGTATCCCATTCAGGTGTATCTAATGCCATATTTATGGACACCTGTAAGATAAATTCCCATATCCAAAATATAGGAATATATATTCTCAAAAGAAGAAACCTAGATATGAGGAGGATCATCTAAAGAGAATGGATAAAAATCCTGAGTTAATAGATATTTTGAGAGATAATTTAGTGTTGAGATAGGTATAAATTCCCTCGTCGAAATGAGGGAGATTTTCTCGATGGAAGGCCCCAATCAGACCTACTCTCGTTTGGTATGGCAACCTCTATCGGTATGTGGGCCCAATTTCCACTAACTATATGAATTAATCTACCAAGAGATATGGTTTCACTAGAGTTAGACTAAATACTAAATGAAAATCTATCCTAACATGTCAATGAAATCATATTTAATGTGAAACTATAGTCCTATTCTAACAATAACATAATTTATTATACGAATATAATTCAATTTTAAAAATAGAAATCATTATTATATTACATAATTAAATCATACTAGAATACACATTCACATATAGATGGCCATGTGTATGTTCCTGTAACTGAGATCATAACTCATTCATCATCATCTTCTACAAATAATAATTCAAAGTAGTGACAAGCTGAAAACATTTGCAAAACATAATAAACAAAAGTGCACCATTGTATGAACAAATCATGAATTTGCTTGCCATTATTTTCCTCCAAAGAAATAGTTCATCTGAGAAATACAATAACAAGCAAAGAGTGTTCTCATATTCTTTCAAGCTTGATAAATAGTTATGCATGACTCAAATTTGCTTGTCCAACCCCTCCTCTCTATGTTATCTCTTTACATGAGACTTCCTTTTATAAATTAAGAAATACTGTTAGAGTTCCATAATTTTGGATATTTATAGTTAGTAATGTTAAAACTATCCCCTTTTACCATCCCTTTTACATTTTCATTTTTTCCCTTATAGAATAATAGACAAAAATATTCACATAATATTCCTTCCTACTTTGAAGGAAGGTGAGAAACTAAATCTTTGGTAGTGGTGGGCATCATCTCTGAAAATTTGGTCCAGATAAAAACCAAATATAGGAATGTTCATTGATCCTATACCTCTTTTGTACAATACCATATGTAATCTATTATGCAGAAACATGAATATTTAGGGGTGAAATCATGAAGATGGGTTACACTTTTGCTTGTTTTATGAGAAAAAAAACCGTATTTTCACAAGTTCTTCAACTTCCGACATACAAAAGTATTTTTTTTATTTAGAATTTCAGTTTACAGTAAAAGCAAAACTTGCGAATAATTTTGTTAGCTTTCCAATGACTATTTTTCAATTTTTATTTTATCACGGTTTGATATGTCAATTTGACAATTGTTTAACATTATGTTCCTTAAACATGAAAGGAATGATAATGAGTTACTTTTTCCTACAACAATGTATCTATTATTAAACTTGTGTTTTTAAGAAACGAAATATACTACAACCATCTACAGAGACTTTATTTTATTATGACTATAATTTTGAATCTAACGGATGAATATTATAATTTCTAGAATTTTTTGAAGTTGACCAAGCTAAAAACACTGCAGATTTTAAACACATATTTTTATACACCTTTTATCTATCTTAATTTTTACTTAAAATTAAAATCTAAATATACCCTTTTGAAAAGAACAATTTAAGGATTATGAATATATTTTTTTCTAAATTTTCCACTGTACATTTTTAGAGGTACCAATATTCATTTCACCGACTCATAATGTCTGCTGAAAATATTATGTAATATTTTTTTTTAAATTAAATAAAAATAGATAAAAATAAATAAAATGAAAACAAATTATAGGAATTGAAAGTAGATTCAATTTTTGAAATGCTGGTGTCATTTTCAAAACCAAATACTCGGTATTTGCAGGAGTCCGCAACCTCCAAATTTCAGGTAAGATTGGGGCAATTCTTTTGTTTTTGTTTTCAATCTTAAATTCATGTTTTCGGCGAAAATAATCTTTCGGCCGAAAAACTATTATTGTGGCTGAAAGACTAAAATCTAACAGAAATCATCAAAACTAAACGGTTTCCAATGTTTTTGGCCGAAAAAACCTTCTTTCAGTGGAAAGGTTGTTGAGAGAATTTCGTTGATCGGAAAAAATGAAAAGACACGTCGTATCATTTCATTGCATGCAAAATTGTATAAATAGGCTTTCAGCTGAACACATTAACACAATTCATCAGATGGACAGATAGATATGAGCTCGGAGATAGGAATTTCAAAACATTTCTATTACAGATTGCAGTTGTATTATTTTCTTTCTTTATTTCTTCCCTTTGTTCCATAGGCTTAATAAGAGGATTGATGTCGATACATGATGGTTTTCTAGAGCACCTAAACAAAGTTTTGAATCACCGTTTTGGTTTTATTTGAATAAGGTAAATGATGTTTGTTCAAGTTTTTATTGGAATAACAATTTATATGTTGAAAGACAAATGTTGACCATTTTTTCAAGGTAAATTCTTTGTTGAACATATCTTTTATAGATAACTATAAAAGTCATGGGAAACAAATATTTGCACAAGAGAAAATTTGATCGCACTCGAGATGATACTCGCTAAATAGAACAAAGGAAAGAGATTTATTGGAGAAAGAAACAAGAGCATGCAAATATTGAAGAAAGAAATGATGATAATGTCAATAGATATTTTCGACAAAAAAAAAATTCAACCAGGTATGCATGCACATATGATGATCGAGCACATGACACACATTTAGACTATATTCAGAAAGTACAAAATTCAAAGTATAGAATTCAAATTTAAAATATTGTAAATTATATAATTGATTGTAATTACAATTTGATGTTTTTCAAAAAACATAAATAGATTTGTCTCATAATTTCGAAGAAGACGTTGAAACCGAAATTGAAGCAGAAGGCATTGAAACCGAAATTGAAGACGAAGACGTTGAAACTGAAATTGAAGAAGAAGACGAATCACTTATAGGTATGTGCATAAATTTAGATAATACAAGATGAACACTCAAGTATATATATATAATTTAGTGAATTTGTGTTCGGGTTATGTTTTTTAATATAAACTTTAAATTGAAATATGCAGGAGAATCTATCAAAATTCATGATGAAATATTAGAAAATGTTGATACTGACAAATTTGGGAAGAAACAAGCTAATCATTATATAATATATTGAACTAAGAATATGCATAATACTTTTTTCAAAGATGAATCAGTAACAATACAAGCTCAACTTCTACTTTGTCTAATGAAGTCAAGAAAGTTAAAATAAGATAAATCATTATTGGTTATTAAAAAGTTGACAAAGGATACAAAGGTGAAACAAAATGTCTTTAACAATATAACTAGTGTATTAAAATATTTTGGAAAATATCGAAAATAATATGTCTATGTTGCACGTAGAGTGATACAAACAACAGTTGTTTCATCTAGCAATATAAGAGATTGTTTGACACGACAGATGGAAAAAATGATGGGAACGTCAAGAAAAACATTGCACAAACATAGAAAATGTCGATTGAAAATAGATGTAAATGATGAATTGGCTTGTTGGATAGTAATTTCTAGACAACCCTACAAAGATAGACTTGCAAAAAATGTTAAAGAATTGGCCCGTAATTGTTGGTTGGAAGAATCTCGTGTTTCACCACATACAAGGGATGTGTTGCGATGAAGAATAGCATGAAAATAATATGAAGAACATCCAAAACATATATTTCCAATGACACAAATAGAGTTGTTCAATAAGTTCAAATAAGGGCACAAAGAAGTTAAAATTTCCATCAATACATTTGTGCAGCAAAAACCATGGTTTGTTAGACCCATCATCGTTCATGACACTTGTTGTTGTTGTTATCATGTGGAATTTGAGTTGTATTACGACACTTTTTTGGATTTTGGTAAAACTTAATGGCCAGGTTCACCTCCTCCTTCAACATTCCATGTTTTTATATTTGAAATTCTATGTAAAAGAGAAGATAATGATTTATTTTACAAAAMMAAATGTGTTGGTGGAAAGAAATGTGATCRTTGTGGAAATCTAAGTTTGTTTCATTCAAAGTGTCACATTGATATGAATGATYATTTATTTTCTAATATAAGAGTCCATTGGAAGATATATGAATATATGAGAAACACGGCTCCACATTCTTCAAATGTTATTTCCAAAAGGATTGATTTGAAGGTAGATAAAATCTGTGTGATAGATTTTTTGAAAAAGTWTGAGGAMGAAATCTATAAATACACCAAGCATTCACATAGAGCTCGATGGAAATATCTACAATTCAAACAATCCYGTGAAGTGTTTCCACCAGGGAAAATTTTGTCTGTACTTAATTTTGYAGAGAATTACACATTCGCTGCACAAAAAGAAATACAGAGTGAATATTATTATTCTGATCAAGTCACAATATTTGTCCACGTTCTATATAGACATGATCAATGGATTATTGATAACATATAAAGSATCAACGAMAATCGACATGTTATTAAAGAATATCACTTTTATATAAGTGATGATCGAGCACACGGCACACATTATGTACAACATTGTTTTGTTAAATTKTATTATTCATTGAAATAACGTGAAATCAGATTCAATCAACATTGGATACGGTTAGATGGGTGTGCAGGTCAGTTCAAATCTTCACGATCATTCTATTGGTTATGTCATCTTCATAAAAAATTAAACATTCCACATTGTTGAAATTTTTTTGAGACTGGTCATGGAAAAGGAGAGCACAACGGTGCAAGAACATGTATAAAACAAGAACTTCGAAGGTATCAGTTGAAGCCTCATGTCGATCGATTTGAATCCACTGAACAAGTTGTTGAATGGTGAAAAAGGGCTTTAAGCCATGAATATAATCCATTAATGGATGTGTGCAGGTGTGTCTATATATAAATGTTACATGTATGTACACAGGATATATAAATTTGAACGTGTTCAAATTTATATTCAATCTTCAATCATTTTCTTGAGAGATTTCAAGTTATAAAGTTCTTGTCTTGTGCATGTTTTTTTGGTATGTTGGAATCGAATATGTAAATAGATCAATCCCATATGATTCCACTACAATACCTGGGACACAAAAAATACATTCAGTTAAAACAAAACTTTTTCAAAATGTGTTTGCATCTGATAGAAGAAATGACTCTTGTTTTTGTTCAGTTTGCATAGAGGACACATAATCCATAGATATTTGCGATAACGAAAATGCAAGATATGTTAAATCTTGGAGACATACTGAACTTAATGTAAAAGGGAAAATGCCACTTTCAAGTTCAGAGGAGATGGAATCAAATGAAACTATAGTGTTAGTTGATGGCGATAGAGTTTTTCATCTTGTTAGAGAAGGTGATTTTTATGTTTAAATTTTTTCAAATAACTTGTAATGTACTTGTGTGGTAATCTAATACAAATTATTTGTTGTCCAATATATCCATTTATTTGCAGGAGATGTTTTTTCCATGATTGCACCTATAGACAACACTAAAAACATGAAATATTATTTGATGCGATGAACAGAACAAAAGATGAGCTTATTAGAAGATTTTGATGATAGTGATTTTATATATGAAAGAGGATCCATTGTATTGAAAGGATATATTTTTCAATAAACCCATCAAACTGATACTCATGTTCACTTTCAATACTACCAGTCAGATATCACAAGTTGTCAATATAGTCATTTGGTATGTGTAGTGCGCATAAAGTTAATAGAAGTTTAGTAAAAAAAAAAAAAAAATTAGAAAATGGAAAATGTCCAAAGTCGATCATGAACAAATAATTGAAGATGGAATACCATTACAGTGTTTTTAAACAAGTGGCACATGTACATTCCAGAATTTTTTTATTTTTTATTAAAAGTACATTGGAGATTTTGATGACCTGTTTTGGCTATCTTCCAACATATTTCCAAATAGGATATTTATAAAAAGGGTATGTATAAAATACTCCAGATCATTCTTAAAAAACACAGATAAAATATGGTTCAACCATATTTTATCTTTGTTTTTCAACCATTACACCAATCAAAATTATTTTATGAGCATTACACCAATCAAAATTGATTTGTGTACCTCATGTATGAGCATTTTATTTTAAACTAAAAAATTGTTAAACACCATTTCCATTGACACTTACTTTTTTCAATAGTATTTTTTTCCATTTTATTTTAATAATATTTCATTGGGTTCAAGGGTATATGAACCTTTAGGTAAATATCTCTTATATCTTTAGCATTTTTTTAATGACTACATGATAAAATTAAAGAAGAGTTGATCAACTCTTCCATTTTAAGGTTTTATTTTATTAACACATCATTTTGAGCATTTTATTTTATCGTTAACACACAAACCAAAAAAGAGTTCAACATCTCTTCTATCTCAAGATTTTATTGTATAAACATTACCTATAATTAATTTGGATATATCTCTTCTATCTTGAGAATTTTATTTTTATTACTATTGTGCCAATCAAAGAAGAGATGAACATCTATTTTATCCTTGATTTGAGAGCATTGACTTCTTTAAGTGGTAATTATTTTTTTTCATTTTTTAAATTAATATGAACTAACAACTAACAACAATTTAAACATCTCTTCCACTCGTTGTAATAACACTTTACTAATAATATCATATATATACTAATATATCCATTCTAATTATTAAGTTGATAAATAAATTTAAAATTTGAAATTATTTAGAATCTCTATCTTAATAATTAAATTGATTTTCATGTAAACTTATTTAGAAGTGTTAATCATTAGAATTAAATCATAATTAATAGATATCTTCTCTAACAAAGTTAAGGAAATTAACACAACCTTGTTTAAATTCAAGTGAATTAAATTGTAATTAATAGATCTCTTCTCTTACAAAGTTAAGGAAATTAATACAACCTTGCCTAAAGTTAAGTCAAGACCCATACAAAAATGTGGGTTTATGTGAATAGTACTAAACCATAGCTTGCATATCGTTTTCCTAATGTAATTCTCTTTCATACATGTTATCTGAGTTGTGCAAAGGGTATGTGTTGTTCTTTGGCATGTCTAAAACACAATTCTTGAATGCATACCTCCTCCCTTGAATTCCACATTGGTTACCTTCTTCAAAAATCAAACACAAGTTTTTTAAAAGTAAATTGGTAGATCATGAAAATTTCCTCCTTTTAGTGTAGTTCATACCATCATAGGCTTTGCATGGTTTAAAGTGTTTTCTACTACCTTAGGGTGTTCACTCTATAAGCTAAGTAGTACTAATTAGAGGAAATACGTAACAAAACAAGTATCACTAATAGCTAATCAACCATTACAAGGAGCTATGAGGGGTCATTGTTCCATAACTAGTAGAGTAGAAACATCAGGTTAAAGGTTGTGGATTTGATTATGTAGAAACCTGTATTACTCATATCTAATAAACTCTTAGAATAGAGACTAGTTACAACAAGCTATCATGTTTACATAAAGTGTGATACATAACATAAGTTGTATTACATGTTATCCTATACAAGATAGTTGTGAATCCCATTGATTGATCTAATTTGGTTATGACCTATAGCTTACTTGTTACCTGTATTAGATATGTAAGACTAATCACAATGATTACAATGGCATGTTGAATAAGCCCAATCTGTGTCTTATACTGATTCCATAACTAACTATTATTGATCTTGCTTATATCTAATACCACACTTATCGTAGTAAGTGTGTCAATTCTCTTTAGTTCATATGGTTCCATATTCACACAGTTAATCTAACCCTTCTACTCGGGTGTGGTAATTGTCATATAGAGTAGTAATCCCATAAGTATCATTCATCCCATTTTCCTAATTTGATCACCATCAGTACATAGTTTCATGTATGACCTATGAGAATATAAGGAATTGTATTGGCTGAATAGTAAAAATGGAAGCTATATCACTTATGCTACATGAATACAAGTACATGTCAATTACTCCAACTATGATATCATCTTTAGTTAATATGTGTGATTCCCATTACAATGATATCATATCCAATATGTGTGATTCCCATTACTAGGTAATCAAGCTTTACTCATAGTTAATAACATGTAGTAATTAGTTATACTATACCCTATGCAATAATAGTGATGTAGAAACAATATACCAGTATTTACATATCCTAATACTATGGGTATATTAATAGGTATTATCTTGACTTATTCAATTACAATGGTTTATCTAGTACTTTTTATAGTAATCATTAGACTAGAATCATATTGATACTTCCAATACTAGTAATTATTAAGCTGCACATAATATAGAAACACAAAGGTTCTTAGTTCGCATGGTTATGATTGGAATAAATTGATTACCTTCTATGACTGGTGTTTCCCTAATTAGTAAGGTTTCAAATAAGTTTTGCATGGTTTAACATGTTGTCTACTATCATATATTCTTAAATAGATATGCAATTATACAATTTTGTATGTTTTACAGTTCACTTTTTTTTTGTCCATCTATTGAGTTTGCATGTATTCTTAAATATATTTAAACAAAAACGCATTCTATGAATTTTCATCTATGATCTTAGATGTCTATCTTTCCTTTACTTTTTTTTATTAGTTAAGTGCATCTATGTAAACCAATTTATTTAGCAGATCTCATGTGCATTTCTTTCCTAAATAATTTTTTCTTTAATTTTTTTTATTGGTTAAGTGAATCTATGTAACCAATAGAATCATTAGTAACTAGAAAAAAATAAAATAGAATCTACTAAAATCTACTAATCCACGAAAAAAATAAGAATTATTTTTTTTCATTACTAACTAGAATCTACTAAAATTATTCTGCCAAAATTATTTGATGATATGTCAATAGAATCATATTTTTTACAGTCCACAGTGAACATAAAATGAAACATTTAAATTAAAAAAAGTATTTAAGAGTTTGATTTTTAATTTAATGCATTGTAAAAAGGAGAATATATACACAACATTAGTTCATTACTAGTTAACTTTGCCACTTTTTAACAATAGAATAATTTTTTTGACAGTACAGAGTGAACATAAAATGAAACATTTAAATTAATACATAGCAGAAAAGTATTTAAGAGTTTGATGCTTAATTTAATGCATTGTAAAAATGAGAATACACAAAACATTAGTTCATTACTAGTTAACTTTGCCACTTTTTGACAATAGATGATAGTACAGAGTGAGCATAAAATGAAACATTTAAGTTAATACATAGCAGAAAAGTATTTAAGAGTTTGATGCTTAATTTAATGCATTATAAAAAGAAGAATATACAAAACATTAGTTCATTACTAGTTAACTTTGTCACTTTTTGACAATAGAATCATATTTTTGACAGTACACCGTGAACATAAAATGAAACATTTAAATTAATACATAGCAAAAAAGTATTTAAAAGTTTTATGCTTAATTTAATGCATTGTAAAAAGGAGAATATAAAAAACATTAATTCATTACTAGTTAACTTTGCCACATTTTTTCCATCAACTTTGAGAAATCAAATATGAGACAATAATTTTTATTTTGAATTCCAAAATTATGAAATATATATATATATATATATATAATCAAAGTCTGAATAATTACACTGTAAAATTCATAAGTCCCACATCCATTTTAGGATGATAACAAAAACTAAGACATTTAACTCCAAAATTATGGACTCTAAGCCATCACTTTAAGATAGATCACTTCATACATGAAATTCAAACCTACAAAAAAAACAGAATTCAAAAATTAAAAATTTACAATTCAAACATGCAAAATAATACAAAATTCAAAATTTGTAATTAAAAAAAATATGGCATACATACCAAAAGAGTTAAGTGTCATCCTCCAACATATTGTTTCCCACAAAATATATTGTAAACATATTTTCCACCAAATATAATTTAGACATCTGTAAAAATAAAAAACATAATAAAAAAACAAATAACACATATTGGCATATATATTGTAACTAAATATTAAATAAAAAATAAAAAATAATAACGTAACCAGCCACAGTTAAATAGATTTAAGATCTTGTTACTCTCCAATTAAGAGTACATTATTTAAACAATTTGTTAATCTTATCTAAAATCTTAAAAAAAAATAAAAAAAAAAATTATGTTCTTGGTAAAAAAAAGTTGAATTAGGGTTAGATAATAATCTGAAAATAAATATAGAACTGTGTATCAAGAAAGTTCACAAATCTCCATATTAATTCATTCTTCAAATGAAATACTTATCTCCTTCTGGATAAAGTCTCAAATCCTTCAGGTGAAATTCTCCTTGTGGATAAGGTCCCAAATCCTTCAGGTGGAATTCTCCTTGTGGATAAGGTCCCAAATCCTTCAGGTGAAATTATCATCCCAGATGATGTTATTATGTTCTTGGTAAAACAAATTGTGAGTTAGAGTTAGATAATAATCTGAAAAAAATAAATATAGAACTGTGTATGAACAAAATCCACAAATCTCTATATTAAGTCATTCTTCCAAAGAAATACTTATCTCCTTTTGGATAAAGTCCAAAAACCTTCAGGTGAAATTCTCCTTGTGGATAAAGTCTCAAATCCTTAAAAAATTATCATCCCAGGTGATGTTATTTAATCATATTTACACAACAATAAAATACTAATCTCCTCAGCAGTTAAATAATTCTCTATTATTCTTATGCACTGGTCATATAATTAAATTCCACGATGCCCTTTCAAACTAAGGGACTCGTAAATCTCCATATCAATCCATTCTTCCAAAAAAATACTTATTATCTAAAAAAATTCACAAATCTCCATTTGAAAAACCATTCTTCTGGAAAATACTTATCTCCTCTTTCTTTGGTGGAATAGATGTTCTCATACAATCTTGCATGTACATGAAGAAAACACAAATCTGCACATGTATATTAAGTCATTCTTCAAAATCCATTTAAATGCGATGTATCCATATTATATATAACGAAATGCTCTTTGAAATTATGTGAGCTAGCTCAAATTATACAATATGTGTGAGCTTATTTGTAAATATAATTGAATGTTGGCTTTTGTGATTAGTAACCAATTTAGTTAAGAGTTTCACAATACCCTAGAAAGAAGGAATTCACTTCGTTATATGTAGAAAACACAAATTTTTCCATACTACACCATTATTGGACAAGAAAGCAAGGAATGAAATTGACGAAAATTTAGAAACTTTTTCTTTTCTGATGTGGGATAGAGTCTATTCTCAAATACTCAAATGTTCAAGTTCAAAATTAAGTCTTCATCATGATCTAACCTTAAATAATTTTGAATGTACACCACTTAAGACAACGATAAACTTATATAGGGGTTCTATATATTTCAAAATAGTTGATCAAAGCGTTGAATAGGAAATGCTAAACTAAAAATTTGAGAAAACAAAATTTTTATAAAAGTCAAGAACATACATTTGTGAATGATCCTGAATGGACACATCCTTCCCTAATCTAGGTGTTTCCTCTACTTCCTCAATCCCAATCTCTCTCCTGAGAACACTCTCAAGTACTCTCTTCTCCACATTAGCCTATATAACACATTTCAAATTTGAAAATTTGAAAAATTGTATTTAAATGATTATAACACATTAAATTTAAATGATTTTAAGACATTAAATGATAGCTGTGAACTCTCACCCTCTTCAAACTCTCCCAATGAGAACTGAGACAAGCATGCCCAAGTAGTAGGATATGGAATAGGGATTTGTGAACAACACAACTAAGAACTAAATCTAGGATTCAATGTGTTTACAATTGTACAAAATTATAAATGTTGTTTGTTATCGTACAGTTTGTAGCTAGGAGTAAAGGCTATAAGGTAGAAGTCAAATTGGCATAACATGAACATATCCCACCCAATGTCACCACGATGGGTAGGTTCTTTCTCTTTAGGGAGGTTAGGCCCAGGGGAGACGTCCCCAGTGACCTGTGGTTTTCAAGAGGTAAAATGTTAATAGGATCAAGATAAGTTTCCACCCCCCTTAACAGATCACCACCAATCAGAAGTTCCGGCTAAACAACCAATAATAAAGTAAAACCCAATGAAGAGTAACTGCCTGGAACAAGACAACAACAAACTGATACTTACAAGTTTATTTCAATGGGTTAGTACTTCATATCAATCAGGAACTATCTGATATTCAATATAAGTGATTTGAAAGTAAATGTTGACGAAGTCAATGTTTACACAATAAAAATGAAAAGATAATGTCACTTCACCAATAAATACTAGAACGATGTGGCATTCAATGGGATCAATCAACACTTTATTAAATAAATGCTTTTAAACCATCATTCGATTTCTCATAAAGTAAAACGTTGCTGCATTGAGATGAGACAGCCAAGAGTGACGTCAACAACTTGGGGTTAGTAGGTTAGGGTTAGTGCAGTTAGGGTTTTAAATTCGAGTTTTGAGAGTGTTTGGATAAAAATCTTACTTCAACGTTGGAGGTCTTAGGATCAGTGCCTTAGGGTAGAATGGAGTCAATTATGAAGGACACAAGAGTTGAAGGGGGTGAGATTTTAAAGGACTAGAGGGATAAGTTTTGAAGTGCTGCTAAAGCAGGGCTTCACAATAATAACCCTAGGGGAGAGAGACTCACTCTGGTGTTGCTAAAGAAAGGCCGCGTGCTCTCTCCTCCTTCCCAACAAATAGCTAGCTCAAATAAAAAATAAAGTCAAGATAAGAGGGCTTAAAGAGGGAGAGTTATTCTAAGGAAAGGCTATTTCATCAAACCCTAAACGAAAACAACCACAGGTGTAGATGACCTAGGCCTGGGACTTCCTCTTCCTCTTGAAGTCAAAATGGTACTGTTAGATAAAGGGAAGAAGAAAAAGGAGTGTAGTTATGGATAGGCTCTCTTCTTCTTCTTCAATGGCTAAAAGTTTTTCTATCAGGGGACATGAGACAAGGACCTACTTGTGTGCTTGTCACCTAGGGTTTTTATTCAAAAAATTATAAATACATGTAATAAAATAAGATTACAATCATTCAATCAAGAAGTTTTGCAGAAAAATACATACAATTCATCATGAAATAATCATGCAAACCCTAGTTGTAACACCTTCCTTCAAGGAAAACACCATAGAATGCCAAAAATCTCTTCCTTCAACAAGTGTGCCTTCCTCAAATCAGCCAATAACCCAAATAGGACGCTAAAAATCAGACCTCACTATGAGTGAGTAAGTTGTTCTAAAATGAGAGTGAAAACCCTCAATATATAGTGTATCAATGACCTAATTTACTTTTTAGGTCATAAAAAGGCCGACAAGGCCATAATGTCAAAATCATACTCTTTTTACATTAAATTGTCAAATTAAAACCCTAATTGATTAGAAAAGAGAGTAAAATACCCTTCAAGGGAGGTGTTATCCCTTTCTAGGGAAAATGAGACATCCAAGAGAAAAATGTTAGCCCCCCAGGGGCCTCTCCAACATGCCACACGTGCCACTACTGCCCAGTTTTCCTCCAAAAGTGTCCATGAAGCTGGATGACATCATGGTGAATATGGGGATGTCCTAATCCTTCCAAGTCTAGCGTTCCACTAAAAATGGATCATTCCCCCTAGGTCTTGTCCTGTCGGAGTGTCTCTGGTGGAACATCCTCTTCCTCTCAGCTGAAAAACCCCTAATCAATCTTTGTATTGTCTCTTCACCCTGATGGGGTTTCAACATCCATCTGGTGGGCTCTTCAGCCCCATGGAGGTCCGAACGGGTCATCTCCCCATGTGTATCGATCCAAATGGTACCTGTCTGTCGAGCATGGTGCTGCACATCAAAAGCTACACCCTCCATGGATTCATCAGTCACAGTAATAATAGAAATTTCAATCACATCTCATCATCAATATTATTAAACATATGCATAAAACCCCTAATACATCAGTCAATAGCTCAAAGACATTACAAAATCCTGTAATACAAGATTGGAGAAAAGGACAAGGCATCCTATTGGGCTAGTGTCCACAAGAAAAGGAAAGTTTCCAGAAAGACCTCATCCAAGTCATGTAAGTGAGGTGATGTGTCTAGGGGATGTCCAAACATGTGTGTGCAATGAAGGCCAAGGATGCATAAGTGTTACCTATGGGTGCTTTTGTAGAAGGCGAGTTGTACTTGTCATGGATGCATTTTTTCCAAGCCCATTCTTGCCTTTATTCTTTTTATTCTTGTTTTATTCTTCTATTTGTTTTTTTTGTTCGAGAACTAACCAGGGGACACTGCCTTGGCATGGTGACTAGAGCTAATAGTTTTACCCACAAGTACTTTCACAGAGATGAGAAGGTTGGCTTGTGATGAGACCCCCTTTCCCTTGGCCATGTAACCAAAGGTCACTACCCTATCGTGGTAACCATATGGTGTAAATTTCATACTGTTAGTGATGCATCCGCGCTCCTCGAAGCACGCCCTCTCACACAGGATCTTCTTCTTCTTCTGGCTTGAAGAACTCAAAGGTTCCTCTAATTCCCAGTTGGGAAATATTAACCCATAGATTCTCCTCGCGATCCCCCTCTCTCAACTTATCGGAGGATCGAAACTCGCAGTTTCACAAGTTCACTATCTATCTCTGGGCTTCTCAAATCCCCGAGACCCGATGGCCAGTCAATGATGACTTCTTCCCGTACCTATCGGGACTTCTGCTCTATCGTGATTTCACAACTCGCGATGTCATGCACTTTGAATTACTGACTCCCGATACCCGATGCGCCGAATATCTGATGCCCATGTGTGAATTAACATTTCCACACCCATCACTTCAATCAGGATTTCAGAATTCATGGGATCGTGAATCCTCAAGCCAGAGGATTCAGGACTTACCTTTTCCCGATCCCCGATACTATGCCACCTGTCCTCCACTATCTCCTGCTATGGCCCACATGACTCTCCCGTCGGGATATCGCAGATCGCGATTCCAAGTTGCAAGAGTTTCCTGTCCTCAGAAACCTCGATTCTCCAATCCCCGACTTCTTGGGATCTCCTGACATGCGTCCCTACTGATGGTGGTCCTGATCTTGTCGGGATATCATGGATCGCGATATCAAACTATCTGTGCATCTCATCTTCGAAAAACCCGATATGCCGAACTCCGACCCTTCTGGATCTCCTGACATGCGTCCTCCATAATGAACGAGTCTGATCTTATCGGGATATCGCGGATCACGACATCGTGATTCTTGTTGCAACAACTTGATTCTTCGACTCACGATTCCCCGATATGTGATGTCACATGTAGATTCAATGACTCCTATGGCACGGATCAATGGCTATACCCCTTCCTGAGCTTCAAACCTCTTCCACACTTACTCTGTAACCCCCTTGCACCTCTGTGAGATCCGACGGCCCACGAAACTTTGCGAAATATCCTCAAAGGATTTCGTCTGTCCATTCTCCCTTTGATGATTCTGTGAAATGAAGAAGTGTCTCCCCACGAGAATCGTTCACTCGCTCACCAACCTGCGACGCTTCTCTCCGACTTTCCATGGAAGCTTCCCTGCACTTACCCTTCAGTGAACTCGAGGCCTACTCCTCCTGATCTTTTCCACAACTTCAGTCTTCAGAAAGAAACCTTGCATGCACTCCTTGCGACAAATATTCAACAACACTTAAGTGTTGAAGGCACTCGACTCTACGCACACCTGCAGCAACAGTCTTCCGATACTTTGCTTAGAATCACAACTCTGAGACTTAGCTTATCATGTGCACTCCTTTCATGGCACTGTACCTAACTGCACCTTCGAGGAAATCAGAACAAAAGCTATCTCTAATTTAACCCTTCTGTCAACGCACTCCTTGCGGACAAATTCGACTACACTCCCTGCAGGAATCCTCTGGCTCAATTAGTGGAACAGTTGAAACTCATTCACTCTTCCTCTTAGACTTCAATTCAACCATGAAATCACATACACAGCATATAATAGCAACTGTATGGAATGAAGAAAACATTCATGAGCATAACATCAATACATAGAGAAATAACACAAACCATGAATTTGAATCAAAGTTTTCTTCTATTAATTCAAATGTCTATACATGGGTGTTCTTCATACAATTCTCTTCTTGCTCTTATGCTCTCCTGAATTGATAATCTAATAATACAATGATACAATGAGGGTGTCTATATCTGTTTTCCCTCTTGGACTCTAAGCTATCAAATCTAGAATTAAATTCCTATCTACCAGCATTAACTATTTTAAATGTCGTCTATCTACTAAAGGATGAGAGCTATCCACTCGAGGTCCATTACAATATACAAAGTACACCTTCATAAATGATTCATTTAATACTTTCACAACAATCCCAAAGCACTTTCAAAAATTTGGGTTGGTTTGTCCATCTGTTCTCCACTTCCGCGTCGTCTCGCTTGATGAGTCGGCGATGCTCCTGCATCATACTCCTTGGCTTGAAAAATTTCATGGGCTCCTATCCATCAGCTCCTGCACGGTATGTCCATGCTTCTGTATCACTGCTTCGCTCTCCCAGCTGGTATATTCCACTGGGTGGCCCTTCCATTTGACCAGGTACTCGACGTATTCCTTCCTTCGGGTCTTCTTACCCACTCGCTTGTCCAGTATGCACTCCATCTGTGGCTTTTCTGCAATTGGCAACTGCTTCATGCATTGGATCACTGGATGCTCATCACTTTTTGTTCCTACTTCATCGGCTTTATATGGATATAAATCCGAAACATTAAATATCAGAGATATTCCGATCCCATCCGACAACTCGATCTCATAAGCATTTTCTCCGAATTTTCTCAAGACCTTGCATGGCCTGATTTTCTTCATCTTTAACTTATTGTATGTTCCCCTTGGGAACCTTTCCTTCCTCAAATGTGATAGAACCAGATCACCAACTTCAAACTGAAGTTGTCACCGATGTTGATCTGCTCTATGATTATATTCCTAAATTGAGTTCAACAGACGCTCCTTCACTCTGCTGTGAAGTTCCTTCATCACCTTCGCAAACTCTTCTGACTAGCGCTGCTAGTAGTAGTTGGTTCCGAATCCCTTAGTTCAGAAACTCCTCTCGGTTGTATCCCATACACAACCTGAAATGGAATTCTGCCTATTCTCCGATTCACTGAATCGTTGTATGCAAACTCTGCCTATGGCAATATGCTATCCCAGCTGCTATGGTGCTCTATCACCAAGTTCCTCAGCAAGTCTCCCAGAATTCTGTTCACCACTTCCGTTTTCCCATCTGTCTGAGGATGATAAGAAGAACTAAACACCAGGTTAGTCCCCATATTCTTCCATAGCATCCTCCAAAAATGTCCTATGAATTTGGTATCTCTGTCTGAAACTATGTTTTTTGGAAATCCATGAAGTCGAATGACCTCCTTGAAGATCAAATATGCGATGTGTGTTGCATCGCTGGTCTTCTGGCATGGGATAAAATGTGCCATTTTAGAAAACCTATCCACTACCACAAAGATTGAATCAGCACCTTTTTGTGTCTTTGGCAATCCTAATACAAAATCCATGCTTATTACCTCCCATGGCCTCTCTGCTATGGGCAATGGCTGATAAAATCCCGCATTCTGCTTCTTTCCTTTCAAATGCTGGAAAACTCTATATCTGTCAACAAATCTCTCGACATCTGCTCGCATCCCCAGCCAAAAGTATGACTCATTCAGCTTTGCGAATGTTTTTTCATGACCAAAATGTCCTGCTAATCCACCACTGTGCTTCTCCTTTAACAAGTTCTCCCTCATGGAGCAATTTGGAATGCACAGTTGATTGCCTCTGAACAACAATTCTTCCTGGATCATATAATCTATCCATGGGATTCTTTCTCTGAGAATTGGATTCTCAGCTGCTTCATACACCTCTACAAAATTTGCATCACCTACGTACATGTCCCTGAGATTTTCAAAACCCAATGTTTTGACTTGGAATTCCTACAGCAACAAACACTTCCTGCTCAAAGCATCAGCCACTTTGTTAGTAGTACCCGAAATATGCTTAATCACAAATGTGAAATTCTGCATATAATCTACCCATTTGGCATGTTTCTGATTCAACTTCTCCTGTTGAGTCACAAATTGCAATGCATGATTATCACTGTACAATACAAATTCTTTCGGGATCAAGTAATGCCTCCACTTGTTCAGTGCCTATATGATAGCATAGAATTCTTTATCATACGTGGAGTATTTTAGTTTTGCTTCATCCATCTTCTCACTTAAATATGCAACTGGTCTTTTTTCCTGACTTAAGACCGCTCCTATGGAAAACCCACTTGCATCGCATTTCACCTGAAATGTTTTCTGAAAATCTGGTAACACCAAAACCAGTTGTTCCGTGATCTTCCGCTTCAACAAATTGAAGCTCTTCTCAGCCTCTATTGTCCAGTGAAAAGACTTATGTCACTTTTTCACTGTATCCATCATCGTTGCACTAATCCCACTGAAATTCCTGATGAATTTTTGGTAGAAACTACGTAATCCATGAAAACTTCTCACCTCAAAAGTATTTCTCGGTGATGGCCAATTCTTGATCACTTCCACCTTATTCGGATCCATCCTCAACTCATTCACTGAAATAAAAAAACCCAAGTAAATGAGTTTTGTCTTCATAAATGAGGACTTCTTCATATTAATCAACAACTTCTTCTACTGTAGCTTCCTCATCACAATGGACAAATGCTTTAGATGTTCATCCTTGGTCTTGCTGAAAATTAGTATATCATTCAGATATAGGATGACAAAATTCCCGATGAAATCCTTGAATACTTCATTAATTAACCTCATAAAGGTACTTGGTGCATTCGTCAAGCCAAATGGCATGACTAGCCATTCATACAGTCCTTCATTGGTTTTGAAGGTTGTCTTCCACTCATCGCCTTCTCTCATGTGAATTTGATGATACCTGCTTTTCAAATCAATCTTTGAAAAATACTTTGCCCCACTTAGGCAATCCATGAGATCATCCATTCTCGACAATGGAAATCTATACTTGATAGTTATTTTGTTGATCGCTCTCGAGTCGTTACACATCCTCTAGCCTCCATCTTTCTTCGGACTGAGTACTGTCAGAACAACACATGGACTCAAGATTTCTCTAACTAAACCATTATCCAACAACTCCTGGACTTGCCTCTTGACCTCTTCATTTTCTTGCGGTGTCAATCTGTACGTGGCTTTGTTCAGCAAACTGACCCCTGGTATGAGGTTTATATGATGACTCACACTCCTCATCGGTGGCAATGAATGAGGTAATTCGTCTACCACGATATCAGCGAACTCTTCCAACAGTTCCTGAATCTCATCTAGTAAATCATCTACTCTGGTGCTAGTCAGAACGATCCTCAGCTTTCTGACCACAAAGAATTGTATATATTCTTTCTTCTTTACCTCCGTAAGAAGTTCCTTCCCACTCATGATAAGTACGGTGTTGCTTACTTTCGAATTCACCTCCTTATCCTTTATCGGAAGCAACCTGTGCGTCCTCCCATTCTTCTCCAGGGTATATGTGTTCATTCTCTTGTCATGAACCACATTTATGTCATATTGCCATGGTCTACCCAGCAATAAATGACATACATCCATAGGAATGACATCAGAGAGTACTTTATTATTATACCCTCCTATCTTGAATTCAACCAAGCATTGTTTAGTGAAACTTACCTGATGTCCCTTATGTAGCCATGAAACTTTGTATGGACTCGGGTGATCAGTTGTCTCCAGCTCCAGCTTTTCTACCATCTCGATTGAAATGAGATTATATGTGCTACCGCTGTCCATGATAACCTTACATACCCTATCCTTGGTCTTGCAAGTTGTTCTGAAAAGTCTGGTCCTTTGAGCTAAGTCCTCCACCTCCTTCCCGGGTGTTAAGAGAACTTTACGCATCATCAGTGACCTTCCTCCTTCTATGTCTTCTGCCTCAACATCCCGCTTATGCGCTTCGACGATGTGAGCTTCTCCAATGTCCTTCTTTTTCTCTGGACACTCGAATGACTTGTTCCCATTCTTTCCACATGTGAAGCATGTAATGACGCCACCTCTTTCTCTTCCTCTACCTCTGGTACGAGGAAAAGTATTTGCATCAGCATAATCTCCTCTCTGCTCTATATGCTGGCCTCTCTATTCAATGTATGGTCCTCTCTGTGAGGTCCCAACTCTTTCTACTTTACCCTGAGGTTTCTTCCATTCCTCCTTGGGCTTCTGGTACTTGTCCTGGGAAACTGACTTGCCTCTGGGTTGACTCCTGCCTCGACCCCTTTGACTTTGCCTACGGCTCATATTTTCCTCAGATTTCAAATCCATCTGATAGGCGTCCTCCACAGTCCAAATGGTCACCATACTTAATTCATCCTGAAAGTTGTATCTCAGGCCATTCAGATATCTAGCAACCTTCTCATCATCGCTCTCACAATGACCTGTCCTTATGTTCAGTCGATAGAATTCCTCAGTGTATTCTTTCACTGTCATCAGCTTCTGTCTTAGGTTCTGCATCCTTCTGAACAGAGTAATTTGATAGTCTCTTGGGATGAACTTCACCTTCATATTCGCAATCATTCGATCCCAACTCTTGATCTTCTGTTTTCCCTTGCAGCGTCTATCAGCTTGTAGCTCGTCCCACCATAATGCTGCATGTCCCTTCAAGCATGTGATATCATTTATGACCTTCTTCTCCTCTTCGATATCTTCATAATCGAAGTAGGTGTCAAGATATCTAATCCAGTCTAGAAGCTCCTCCACATCCAGGTTTCCTTCGTAAACTGGAATGTCCATTCTTTCCTTTACACCCATCCGTGCAATATCTTTAATCAACCGCTCATTGGCTGCATCCTCGGTTGCAACTTCCTCTTCGTGTTCAGCCTAAACTTTTCTCTCTGAATCACTGAGATCCCCTGCACTAGCTGTGCGTCTTTGAGTTGTTTCCATCTCCTCGAGTCTTGCTCTGAGATCTCGCATCTGTCTCTCCATTTTTGGATTTCCTATCGGCCTGCCTCTTCTTCACACCTGCTTGTCCTCTGGATCAGGTGATTGCCTTTCTCTCCTAGGTGGTATGGTGAATTCTCTCTCTCTCTGCTATAGAAACAAAGAGTCTTCCTCGCTCTGATACCACAAATAACGCATCCTCACTCCTCGGAGCACACCCTCTCACACAGGATCTTCTTCTTCTTCTAGCCCGAAGAACTCAAAGGTTCCTCTAATTCCCAGTCGAGAAATCTTCACCCACAGATTCTCCTTGCGATCCCCCTCTCTCAACTTATCGGAGGATTGGAACTCACAGTTTCTCAAGTTCACTGTCTATCTCTGGGCTTCTCAAATCCCTGAGACCCGATGGCCAGTCAACGTTGACTTCTTCCCGTACCTATCGGGACTTCTTCTCTATCGCAATTTCACAACTCACGATGTCATGCACTTTGAATTACTTACTCCCGATACCGAATGCACCGAATCTCCAATGCCCACGTGTGAATTAACCTTTCCACACCCGTCACTTCAATCAGGATTTCAAAATTCATAGGATCGTGAATCCTCAATCCAAAGTATTTGGGACTCACCTTTTCCCGATCCCTGATACTATGCCACCTGTCCTCCACTATCTCCTACTGTGGCCCACACTACTCTCCCGTCGGGATATTGTGGATCACGATTCCAAGTTGCAAGAGTTTCATGTCCTCAGAAACCTCGATTCTCTGATCCCCGACTTCATGGGATCTCCCGACACACGTCCCTACAGATGGCGGTCCTGATCTTGTCAGGATATTGTGGATCGCGATATCAAACTATCTGTGCATCTCGTCTTCGAAAACCCCGATATGCCGAACTCCGACCAATTTAGATCTCCTGACACGCGTCCTCCAAAACGAACAGGTATGATCTTATCGGGATATCATGGATCGCGACATCGCAATTCTTGTTGCAACAACTTGATGCTTCGACTCATGATTCCCTGATATGTGATGTCATGTGTAGATCCAACGACTCCTATGGCACAGATCAACGGCTATACCCCTTTCTGAGCTTCGAACCTCTTCCACACTTACTCTGTAACCCCCTTGCACTTCTGTGAAATCCGACGGCCCAAGGAACTTCGTGAAATCTCCTTAGAGGATTTCGTTTGTCCATTCTCCCTTTGATGATTCTGCCAAATGAAGAAGTGTCTCTCCACGAGAATTGTTCACTCACTCGCCAACCTGCGACACTTCTCTCTGAATTTCCACAGCAGCTTCCTTGCACTTACCCTTCAGTGAACTTGAAGCATACTCCTCCTGAGCTTTTCCACAACTTCAGTCTTCAGAAAGAAACCTTGCACGCACTCCTTGTGGAAAATCTTCAACAATGCTTAAGTGTTGAAGGCACTCGACTCTGCGCACACCTGCAGCAGCAGTCTTCCGATACTTTTCTCATAATCACAACTCTAAGGCTCAGCTTGGCCTACGCACTCCTTGCACGGCATTGTGCCTAACTGCACCTTCGAGGAAATTAGAACAAAAGCTATCTCTAATTGAACCCTTCTATCAACGCACTCCTTGCGGACAAATTCGACTGCACTCCTTGTAGGAATCCTCTGGCTCAATTAAAGGAGCAGTTGAAACCCATTCACTCTTCCTCTCAGACTTCAATTAAACCATGAAATCACATACACAACATATAATAGCAAATGTATGACAGGAAGCAAACATTCATGAGCATAACATCAATACACAGAGAAATAACACAAACCATGAATTTGAATCAAAGTTTTCTTCTATTAATTCAAATGTATGTACATGGGTGTTCTTCATACAATTCTCTGGTTTCTCTTCTGCTCTCTTGAATTGATAATATAATTATACAATGATACAATGAGGGTGTCTATATCCATTTTCCCTCTTAGAATCTAAGCTATCAAATCTAGAATTAAATTCCTATCTACCAGCATTAACTATTTTAAATGTTGTCTATCTACTAAAGGACGAGAGCTATCCACTTGAGGTCCATTACAATATACAAAGTGCGCCTTCATAAATTATTCATTTAAGACTTGCAAAACAATCCCAAAGCATTTTCAAAAATTTTGGTTGGTTTGTCCAGCTGTCCTCTTCTTCCGCGCTGGCTCGCTTGATGAGTCGGTGATGCTCCTACATTAGTTAGGTACCCATGGACCTAATAGGTTGGATAGTGATGAGACCCCCTATCCTCTGACTAGGTCTTGTTTTGTTATTTTTTAGGTCCCTCTTGTTTCTTGTTGAGAGGCTTCTTACTCCCTTCTCGGGGATCCCTGGGCGAAGCATCTCGAGGTTTTATTTCTAGGATTTTGTCTTTTACCAACTGCGTTTACCTTCTGGAGCTTTAGCCCCTTCTTCCCATGATATATCGTGCAATCCTGCAAATAGTTCAACCCAATGCCCAGACAAGGGGAATGGGATAAATGAGTAGAAGATAAGATGAAACAAGTGTGCTATGATGGGAGCGGACGATGGATTTTCAGAGATTCCCCCAGTGGAAAACCAAGACCTATGGGCATAGGCTTTCTAGGGCACCCTGTCAATTTCCCCAAGCATGGTCAAGTTGGATAATTTAATATACAAGTATATGTTAGAGATAAAAGGAATCCGATGCATATATTTAAAGGTTTCAATGATCAAAAGTGACACATACCATGAAACCTGGACCAATTACCTCATAGATCAAGAACCTCTGCTGATATAGGATCAAGCCAATGGTGATGAATGTTGTTGCTACTAATAAGACAAGGATGATGAATGAAGAAAAGGTGGGCCCTCCAGGGCCACGCTTAGGTCAATCCTGCTCTTGGTACTCCATGTCTAGGACCTGTGGGCCTCGAGACATGATCTCCTAGTTAGCCCTAAAAAGTGGGGATAGCATCTAGCTCCAACTCGAGGACATGTGCTCACCGTAGAGCACATGAGAACCTCAACATATCTGGCATAACCTGCAAACCTGCTCAATCTTGATAGAATTATCAATAACAAAATTGGGGTGGTAATGCCACCCCAATATACTTGTATATATAAATATAGACTGAAAGAAAACAATCAATAAGTGTGAATATACAAACAAATTAACATGCAATGCAAATGGTATAGTACACGAATGCAAAAATGCCTACTTACCTGCACTTACCTGTGAAGTTAGGTCCCCCCACCTTGGTAGGGTTTGAGGAGGTGCCCGCTGATAGGTAATCAGCCCCTTCTTCCTTCCAAAGTGGACAAGTAATATGAGTCATCAACTGATTTAATTCCAACTTTGAAGGGTCTGAGCCATGACTGAGCACTTCCTTTTACATTAGTTGGCTCTCCTTTCTGGGCATCCCACATCCATACCATGTCTCCTTCCTTGTACTTTCTGACTTTTTATTTGGTCATCCCTTGGACAATCCTAGTGTATTGTACTGAGGGAGGAGGGTGGGATTCTACTGTAAACACTTCCTACTGGGACGAGCGGATTTGTACGTCATCTTCAGCTTTCTTTAATATATTCATCGTCCCAATCTCTTTGTTCTTGAATTCATCTAGGAGTTGTTGGAAATTCTTCTTTATTAGGCCATTTGATCTGATCAAAGTCCTCTTCTGTTGCAAATGGAATATCTTATGGAGAATAATTTTGAAGGGGTTGTATAATCTCATCTTGTTCTTTGTTATTATTTACGGGGTGAGTAATATCTTACACATGGTCTTCGGTTATCGACGCATTGAGGAGATGGCATATATTTTGGTCTTGGTTTGATCTAACGGTAAGAATTCTCCCTAGATCTATGGTGTAGATCTCTCCTCTAGACTTCATATTTTCAGGCTTCAGCCTTTCTCTTAGTTTGCATCAACTTCACCGAAGTCATGAAGTCCGAAGGGATTCTAGGATAACCCTTCTAAACCTTCTCCAGATTTGACGGTCGTAAAGGCTTTCCCTTCCTTTTGAACAGATCCTATGGTCCCAACACCACCAGTGTTGTGATCTCTCTCCCCATGGCCAAATACCATGTAAGTTGCGGTTTTACAATACTACTACTTCTCCTGGGCTTTTTTTCTCAAACCCCTTTCTTCTTAGAGGGTTGCTTCAACACTTAGTCGACTTTCGGATCTGTGCAATCCTTGCAACAAATATTTGCATCCCTTTACAATAAAACTCAATCTATTTCTCCTGATCTTTTTGAGTCAAAGACTTTGTCGACACACTCCTTGCACCCAAAGACACTCTGAACCTTGAATTTTGTCCCTTTCGACAACAATTCACTATGAAATATTTTTCTCGTTAGCCACTAACATGGCCCATCGAGGATCAGTGTTGTAACCATGCTCTAATACCAATTTGTAACATCCCTAGCCATCAACAGGCCTGGGCAATTCCACTACTCAGCTCTAACTTAGTTTTGATAGCAAATTGTAGCATCCCCAAACTTCCACAGAGACTGGTAAATGCCACTACTATAGAATATTCACATATAAATATAATATGCATTAAATCAAATTAACACATTTTAACATAGAGTTATTCTTACCATTTAGATTCAAATAGAATTAACAACAATTCATACATGTAGTGGAACACATGATAACATTCCAACAATATGCATAACATAAAATTAAGAAGACAAATTATACTTGTCTTTCATCTAGAATAACACCACCAACTATGTGCAGACCATCCATGAACCTCCCATCCATAAACCACAATGCTCACCACTCTCAGCATTAGGTCACCCCCGATCTGGGACTAAGCTCCACCTGGAAAGGGAATCCTAGGCTAGGCAAGGTCAATAAGAAGACACACAGTTTATGAGGATCGATTCTCTCCCAGGATCCATTTATGGCCATTTCTCAAAGACTCAAATTCCCCACATGCCTGTACCAACCCA